>PVLA01015474.1:0-25123 GCA_004027455.1 Hydrochoerus hydrochaeris
TGGGGGTCTTCGATTTAGAGTATCATGTCATCTGCAAATTTAATGATAATTTAACTTCTTCTCCTATCTTTACTCCTCTTATTTCTCTATCTTTTCTAATTGCTCTGACTAGTATTTCCAGTACTCTGTTGAATAGGAGCAGTGATAAGGGACATCCTTGTCTTGTGCCTGATTTCAAGGTAAAGGCTTTCAGTTTTTGGCCGTTTAATATGACACTGGCTGTTGGTTTGTACATGGCCTTTATCATATTGAGGTAAAGACCATCTATTCCAATTCTCTGTAAGATTCTTATCATGAATGGGTGTTGGATCTTATCAAAAGCTTTTTCTGCATCTATAGAAATGATCATGTGATTTTTACTTTTGGCTCTATTGATATGGTGGATTATATTTATTGATTTATGTATGTTGAACCATCCCTGAATGCCTGTGATGAATCCCACTTAGTCATGGTGTATAATCTTCTTGATGATTTGCTGCATCCTGTTTGCCAATATTTTATTGAGAACTTTTGCATCTATGTTCATTAGGGAGATTGGCCTGTAGTTCTCTTTTTTAGTTGGGTCTTTCTCAGGTTTTTGTACTAGAGTGATATTTGCTTCTAGGAATGACTTACAGAGAATTGTTTCCCTTTCAATTTCATTGAAGAGTTTGAGGAGTGTCAGCATTAAGTCTTCTTTGTATTTCTTGTAGAATTCTGCAGTGAATCCATCTGGACCTGGGTTCTTCTTTGTTGGTAAAGACCTAATTACACTTTCAATTTCATTAATATAAATTGATTTGTTCAGCAATGTTACATCTTCTGGATCCAGCTTTGGTGGTTCATATGTTTCTAGGAATCTGTCCATTTCCTCTGTGTTATTGAACCTATGAGAGTAGAGGTTTTCAAAATAGTTGTTGATGATCTTTATTTCCACAGGGTTGGAGTTATTTCACTTTTTTCATTCTGTATTGCATGAATTTGAGTCTTTCCTTTTTTAAATTAGGTTGGCTAGGCACTTATCTATTTCATTTATTCTTTCAAAGAACCAATTCTTTGATTCATTGATTCTTTGGATTGTTTTCTTAGTCTCTATTGCATTAATTCCTGCTCTGATCTGTATAATTTCCTCCCTTCTTTTGGCTTTGGGCTTGGTTTCCTCTTCTTTTTCTAGATGTTTGAGGTGTAGTATCAGGTTTCTTATTTGTGTCCATTCTGTTTTCCTAATATGGGAACTCAGTGCAATAAATTTTCCTCTGAGGACTGCTTTCATTGCATCCCACAGGTTCTGGTATGTTGTATTTATATTTTTCATTGCTTGTAGATATTGTTTAATTTCTTTTTTAATTTCCTCTGTGACCCACTGATTGCTCAAGAATGTATTATTCAATTTCCATTTGTTTGTGGGGTTTTTGCAGTTATTTTATAAGTAATTTCTAGTTTCATGTTGCTATGATCTGATAACATGCATGGGATAATTTCATTTCTTTTGCATTTACTTAAATATATTCTGTGGGTTAGTATATAGTCTATTTTAGAGAATGTCCCATGTACTGCTGAGAAGAATGTATATTCTGATGTTGTTGGAAGGAACACTTTGTATACGTCTATCAAATCCATTTGTTCACAGGTGTGACTCAGTTCTGTTATTTCTTTTCTGGTTTTCTATATAGTTGATCTATCCCTTTGTGTCAATGGTATATTAAGGTATCCTGTTATAATTATGTTATTGCCTATTTGATTTTTCATTTCTGTTAATACTTGCTTTGTGTAGTTATGTGCTCTGGAATTTGGTGCACATATATTTAAGATTGTTATCACTTCCTCTTGCAGTTTTCCCCTAACTAGTAAGTAGTGGCCTTCTTTATCTCTTTAGACCTTTCTTGGTGTGAAGTTCACATGGTCTGCAAACTGAATAGCTACCCCCACTTTTTTTTTTTTTGAGTTCCTGTAGCATGGAGTATTGTTTTCCATCCTTTGACTTTCAGTCTATGAGTTTCCTTTTGGGTTAGCTGGGTTTCTTGTAGGCAGCATATGGTTGGACATAGTTTCTTGATCCATTCTGCCAGTCTGTTTCTTTTAATTGGTGAATTGAGGCCTTTTACATTAATGGTTATAACTGTCATATATTGGTAGATTGTTAATATATTATCTCTCTGATTTTGTATCTTAACTTTCCATTCTGTTTAGTTGTCTGTCTTGCTTAGTGTTTTTTTCCTATGTGTATCTAGAATGTCTTTCAGTATTCATAGTAGGGTTGGTTTGGTGATCATGAAGTTCTTCAGCTGTTCTTTGTCCTGGAAGTATCTTATTTCTCCATCCATTTTGAAGGACAGTTTTGCAGGGTACAGCAGTCTGGGTTGGAAGTTGTTTTCCTTTAGGATCTGAATCACTTCACTCCATGCTCTTCTTGAGTTCATTGTTTGTGTTGAGAAGTCTGCTGTGATTCTGATAGGTTTTCCTTTATAGGTGATCTGTCTTTTTTCTCTAATAGCTTTTAATAATGTTCTTATGTTGGATTTCTGGGATGGTAATTATATGTCTAGGTGTAGTTTTGTTTTGGTTATGGCTATTTGGAGTTCTATATGCTTCACTAATCTGTATATCAGTTTCCACACTCATGTTTGGGACATTTTCGGCTATTACTTCTGTAAATAGCCTCTTCATATGATTTCTGTTGCCCCCTTCTTTTTCACTTATACCTGTTAATCTTATGTTGTTTTTCTTTACATAATCTTGCAGCTGTTGAATTATTTCCTGATTTCTTATTATTTTTAGAAGATCTTTCCTGTCCTCTTCACTAGCTTCAATCTTATCTTCAAGGTCTGAGATTCTATCTTCACTTTTGCTGCGGCAGTTTTTGCAACTTTCAATAGAATTTTTATTTTTATTTTTATTTCCTGTATATCTTTTTTAATATGCTTCATATATTTTGTTTCAGGGATTCTATCATTTTTCTTTGTTCCTCTAATTTTTTAACTGTGTCTTCATTGGATGCATTCAGTATTTCTTTCACTACTTTTATCATTTCTTCTTTCACCTAGGAGATTATTTCTGATTTGAGTTCCCTCATAGCTTCCTGTCCTTGCTTCTTAATTTCAGTTGGTATCATTTCAGGCATTTCAGGTGTATGGGTAGTATTTTCTTCTATGTACATGGCTCCTAGACTTTCTTGCAATGGGCTGGAAGTTTGAGATTGCATTTTGGTCTTTTGTTTTGTCATTTTCCTATATTTCTGTGTTTCCAGTGATGTTACAAAGCTTCCCCTGGATGTGTTGGAAATCACCTGCTGCACCCTCTGCTACTGGGACTCATGTGTCTTTGGCTCCCCTTCCATGGTGGGCCTGGTTCCCCTGATTGAAAGAAGGTCATTGGGTATCATCTTCTCAAGCCCACAGAACCTGTGGGGCATAGTCCAGAGTCCTAGGGGGATGGGTCAGCACCCAACTGCCTGGATTGATGGTCCCAAACTTTTCCTGGGCCTGTGCTCCCCTTATAACATTTTAGTCAGCTACTATATTTGTGAATGTCACAGCAATGAAATTATATTATATTAATTTTACTAAGCAAATGAAAACCTAAAGTGAACAAAATACATGAATCCTATTTTCATTTCTACTGAGGAGCATATGTAATAACGTCATGAAGTTGCTGTGCATTTATAGAAATGTAGAAATGTAATAGTGTACTGAGTTATCTCAGATATGTGTAATTGTAAGTTGGTTAAGGTAGCATTTGCATTTTTTACAACATGTGTAAAATTTGTATAAATCACACAATAAAAGCAGAGAAACAAATAAATGAATTAGGGATGTAACATAAAAAACTTTTCCAATGATATATTAAAAACAAAATCTAACAAAGCAGCATTTTAATTTTTATGTTTTTATATCTTTTTGGGAGTTTTGAGGCAGAGTTTCATGGTACTTTAGGCTGGCCTTGAACTCACTAGGTAGCCCTGTCTTGCCTCAAACTTTTAGTGACCTTTATGTCTCGGCTGGGATTACAGATGTGTATTACTATGTTTGGAGAATAGTTTGATTGTATACATTAAAATGGTTAGGAAACATACAAACACTACAATAACTGTGCTCCTTTACCTTGAAAGTTTTCTTGGGCATTCGATATGAAATAACAGAAATACAGCTGTGTGAAACATTCCTGATGGTTATATGTTGTCTTAGTCATTGTCCCATTGTTGAAGCAAAAATCTCTGTACCACAATGTAAGGAGAGGTAATTTTGCTTTATGGTTTCAGAGAGTCCAATCTAAAGCAAAATAGCATGGTGAAAGAACATGGCAGAAAAAACTCAATCCATGGCAGCCAAGGAGAAGAGGCAAAGAAAGAGCCAGGAAAATGAATGCACCCTTCTAAGTTACACCCTCAGTAATCTACCTCTTATGATTATGTCCCACCTCTTACCAATATTTTCAGCTCTGAATTAAAAGATTAAACCACCAAATGAAAATTCTGCTCCCATTATCCAATCATCTTCCAAAGTCCTTATTTCTGAACACATGAGACTTCTGGAGGTATTTTAGATTGGAACCATAACAATTTGTAAAACTCTACCTGCAAGTATGTGGTTTATAATATGTGAGGTAGATTGAGAAGGCTCAGCGATATCCCAAGTGTGTACATTTCTGTGTTGTGCTCACTGTCCTCAGTTTTCCAAATTAATGAAGTGTTTCATAGGAAGGATACAACCCATAAGCAAACACAGAATTCCAGTAGAATTTGCTATGTGCATAAGTACACATTGAGTGTCTGCATATTATTCATAGCTTAAAGTGCCAGTCAGTTTTACCAAAACACATCATCTATTTCACCATATTTGAATCATTAATCTGATGAACTTTTAAATTCTATATTTTAAATTTATATTGAATTTTTATTTGGCTGAATAAGACTAAGTGAATGAAGTTTTAATGCTGTGATAATGTCTATATGTCAATAAAACTCAGTGTTATTTAGCACTGAAATTCTAAATAATTTTGCCTTGCAAAATTCTTACAGATTCAAGTCTAGAACATAGTGCTACAAACAGCTTTTGTCTTGTATCCTCATTTCTATCTTCCCATAAGTCACATTATGTACTGACAAATCTTACTATATATCTAAAAATATATTTCATTGTCATGCAAATTCTCACACTAAGATGACCATATTATGTATTTGAATAATAATACTCACTAAAAGTCCCCCTTACTCTCCATCTTCCATTTTTCTATTTTAACTCTTAATTTCTCCATAACTATTTAAAAGAAAAGAAGAAATAAAAGAGAAAAATGTGAGAGGATATTATTCATTGACTCGACTGATTTGTTTCAGTTTTTTAATACCAAGGTACTGGGGACTGAACTCAGGATCTTAGCACTGAACTGAATCCCAGTCTTTCTAATTATTTTTGTTTTTATTTTGAAACAAGGTCTCAGTAAATCACTAAGTTGATCAGGCTGGGATCCAACTTGCAATGTTCTTACCTAAGCCTCCCAGAGTGAGGGGTTACAGGCATGTGGTACCGCTTTCATCTGGCATTGGTCATATTTAAATTTCTAAAACTGGAAATTGTGTTTTTAATATTCCTTTTATAAATGCTAGAGTAAAATTGTCTTAATTTATAATAAAATATCCAGGATTTCTTAAACACATATAAATTACTTAAGTAAAATATGGAGAAAGTTACAGTATACAAAGCATATATTTGATTTGAAACAATTCATACAAATCCACAAAGTGTTTTGTTTAAGGCTAAGTATCCATCCAGCTTTTCTGATTTTTTATAGTATATCTGAAAGTTTATGCTAGCTAATTTTAAAAATGAATGCTAGCTAATTTTAAAAAATGAAAATGCTTTACCTTTACTGTTCTCTATTTTAGGTGGAAAGTTTCTCGTTGTTTTGAGTCATCTGTTTTTGTTCTGTTTCTTCATACCATTATATGAGGCTATGTATATTTTAATAAATATATATTAAATATCATACATTAAACAAACCCAGGGTTGTTGAGTTGAAGATAATTTTCTGAGAAAAATAAAGCGTTATATTATTTTTTGCTAGGAAGCTGTGCAGGCAGACAGTTTTAAACATCTTTTCTGTATGATTTATTTAAACTGCTTCAACAAGTCAACCTCACACTTCAGCATGATCACAGCAGTTCTCTGGCATAAAACATTCTTATTTTTACTACTCAATTTTTCTTGAAATTAAAAATTACAAAGCACTCTCTTTTTTTCCCTCTGCATCTATGTTGTTTCCACCCTTCATTTCTTATGGTCTCTCATTAACTGCTTTCTCACATTATACACCACAAGTATTGTATAATATATATATAATTTTAATATATATATATAAATATAATTTTTTAGACTTATATTTAATTTTAATTTCCTTTTAACATAAATGTGGCTGATATATATGCACATTATATAAAACTGAGCCATTGTTTCTTTAATTAGAATCATTATATAAGTTTTATTAAATATTTTAGTTCTCATGAGTTTGATTCTGGAATCAAAAAAAGTAAATATTTTAGATTAAAGTAGAATTATTAAAAAATTAAATTATAAGTATTTCAAAATAAATGTACATTTTTTAAACTCAAAATAATTATAGTCTAGGAAGAAAAAGTGTTTATCTGAAACACAAATAGGACAATGTTAGATAAACAAAAGTAGAGTAGTAGTAAAAAAAAGAAACATTTGTTGTAGATGAAAAAGTATGTATGATATACTTCAAATGGTGAACAACATTAAGAATTTAATGAAGATCATGATAGCTATAATGTAATACAGAGATTTTGGATCAGTGGTATCATGTATTGCTGTATAAAATAAAGCAAGGTTTTAAAGACAATGTGAGGAAATTGGTCTCCATGTTGAAGAAATGAAAGACCACACAAAATCTTTGGTGGGGTTGGAAATTGCCAGATACATTTATAAAGTATCACAGAGTTAAAAATGTTTGGAATTATAGAAATGTGTGTTAATATTTAGCCAGCTATGTATCAGGAGGTCATGATTGATCTATTCATGGTGTACACCTGCAGAATTCTATTGCATTAAGAGGATACTATGGGACTGGGCATGTAGCTTAATAATAAGACACTTGCCCAAGATCAGTGGGGCCCAAGGTTCAATTCCAGTCACCACAGGCATAAAAGTGAAAAAGGGGAATAGTCTTGGATTAACAAATTCCTTATAGAGATCATCCTGGCCTTCGTCATACAGGCCTTCATCATCCAGGCCTTCATTCTCAAGTTGGCACTGAGTCCTTGATTGCTCATCTACTGAGGCGTCCAGCCTCTTAACATTAAGTAGCTACTAGGTCTTCAGACTCCTACGTGTACAGATGACCACTGTGGACTATCCTGTCTCTGATCCTGTAGCTTATCTAATACAGCTCCTTTTATAATATTTATATTATTGTACTATATTAATTATTCACTTTCTCAATCCTGGCACAAAGTGCCTGACATTTGCTCCTTAAGGAGAACAGGTTTATTTTAACTTATGTTTCACTATTTGGTCTCTGGTTGTTTAGCTTCAAGACAAAAACAGCATGGTGAAAAGGCTTGACAGAGGAAACTTGCTCAATCAATGGCAGCTAAGAAGAAGGGAGAGGGAGAGGAAAAAGGGGGATCCAGGTCATGTACTTTCTGAACCACTTCCAAGCAGGTCCAAGCTTCTGACAGCATATTTAGCCCAGAGCTAACACATGAATTAACCTAAGGATGAGTGTTGTGCCCCATAATTCACTTTTAAATGCAATATTTGTCTGTCTATCTATTTATCTATCTATCTATCCATCTATCTATCTGATCTTGAGGACACAAGATTAAATCTATATAGCCTTCACACTGAGTTATATCCCTAGAACTTTTGTAGATTATTTTTTTTTTCATTTTGAGACAGGGTCTTCCAAACTTGCCCAGGATGTCCTTGACATTGTCATCCTTCTGACTTAGCTTCCAAGAGTGGAATGCACCACTATACCTGGCTGAAAAAATATATTTGGATGTGAATTGGAACATAAAAATATGAGAATTTGAGAAAAGATAAAAATGTTGCCCAGAAATATGTACAAGCCTCATGCATGTACAATAGAGTCATCTTGTGGAAAAGAATACAGAAAGTGAAATATTTGGGTAAGTTAGAGATTCAAAAAAGATGTAGAAAAGAGAATCTGGACTAAATATGTACAATTATTCATATATTTGACTACATTTAAAATGAGGATAGAGAAGACATCTAAAGTAATTGAAGGTGTTACAGTATGTATTAAATGTAAATTTGAAACATACTAACATAGAGTGGTTTTTTTGGCAAGACAGACTGCAACCAAAATGATAGAAAAAGTTGGTGGTGAAAAAGAAGCACCAACTGAACATAGTAGAGTTTATTTTAAAAGAATCTGTGGTCTTCAGGCTTATTAAGGTCAAATAAATGAAGGAGACAGATTTGTCTGTTCAGTCAGGTACATTTTGAAAACTTTGATTTTTACATTAAATATTTAAGAAATGTTTATATTTTCTGCTTATAACAAAAGACCTTGAATTTGAAAAACTTGGGGAGCTTTTCATTACATTTTTTCTAGGCATATTTCAAACTGATAAGTTTTGAAAAAATGTATTACACTTAATAAGAGCTGAGATAATTAGTTCAACAATTTAATGAAACCCTAGATTTAAATGAAATATAACAAAAGTATTTATACAAGCAAAAATATGTTCTACAGCTATTTTTCATATTTATTTATATTTCTTAAAGTAAATGGCATTTTAAAATACTGTAAATAATTTAAACGTGTAAAATAGAATTGCATGTATTATTAACATAACTATGCCTTCTATATATACATTAAATGTATTGGTTGAAAACAGGAAAAAACTGATGAGCCTTTTGTGAGTTTTACATTTTCTTAAACATTATTAAGCTATTCAAAGATTCTTTTCCCTATAAAATATTCCCTCTATGTTGTCTTCTGTAAATAAATCAACATGTCTTTATGTCTACCCTTTAACACAGGCACAAATATGTATATATTTTTACTAATATTTAAAGGATTGATACCTATTAACTAGGTAACTATGGCTCAAGTCATATTCTTCCATGTCACCAGTGTATATTTTATAGTTTGAATCATAATAACTGTACTAAGAATGCTTATACAATATTCAAATAATTTTAACTTAAAACATGAATAATAGAAATAGAAGTCACCGTATATTCATTCAGTTTAAAATTTTCTTTACTAAAGTGACTAAATTGACAGTCTAAGTTAATAAATAGCTTAAGCAAAAAAAAAAAAATCACACACAAAATACAAGCACAAAACAGAAAAAATGAGCAACGTAGCATTTTCACATGATGGAATTAAATAGAAAATACTTGGAAATACCTTTATACATCAGGAAGCATGAGATGGACATATACTTTATATTCAGAAAATATTTTTATTGTGAAAGAAAAAATATTGCCTTCATATAATAATTCACAAGACACAAATTTTACATTAAATGTTAGTCAACTACTTATTATTTTAAAAATATTCCTTATATGAGTTGATGTCTTGGTTACTTTTCTCTTGTTACTGAGTTAAAATACCCAACATCCAAAATGAAGGAAGGAAAGTTTTGTTTAGTTTACTGTTTGTGGAGGTTTCAGTCCATAATCAGTTGGATCCAAGGCAGGGTGCCACAGCACTGGGGCAATACTTCAAGGCAGCAGCCAGAAAAGTAACAAGAGAAAAAACGGAGAAGAGCAAGCCTCTTTTCTTCCCTTATATTGTATGCAGTCCATCCTGCCACACAGCGAAGATGTACCACTCACAAAATCTCTATGCCCTCCTCTTGCACAAGAGGAGGATATTTACAAAGTAAAGATACTGGCTTGCTCCTGAGGGGCTTAGTTAAACTTCTAAACTTCTCAAGTTGACACAATGTATCAACCATAACAATTGAGAACATGGTTTCTTCAGAATATGGATTCTCAGAAATAGGCCTTATTCAGAGAGTAAGCACAGTATAGGGAGAGCAAACAGAGAGTCTCATTTTGTGAATAGCATACCTCAAATACCCATAGTCCTAAAACTAGGTGGAATAATTGTGACCCACTGGATCCCAGGACTACAGATTTGCAAAGAAACCACTCATTGAAAAGCACATATTTTCTTTCACTTAATATTACCCTTATTTTATTATTTTTTATTATTTTCATATCTCTTTATTGGGTTTTTGGAGGCTTGTGGATTTTATCAATTCATGGTTTTATCTGCCAAACAGTACCTATCGGTCACAATTTTTCTTGACGTTTCCTAAGTAAAACAATATGAAACAGCCAATACACCTTCCAATGATTTTCTCTACCCAAGATACAGATATGTGGATGGGGGAAGGTAGAGACAGGAGCATGCATGGAGGTGAGGGATCACATCTCAAACTGGGAGACAGGGAGAGCTGAGTAAGGTCAGGATTAGGCCTTTATTAAATGCTACAGTGAGAACTAATTAGGGTCTCAGTAGAAACATCTTAACTTCTTTTGAGGATGTGACTCCAATGAACCCAGTGACCTCCCACAAGAACTCTATACTAAAAAGATCCATCAACTTTCTTTAAAAGAATTTTGACCAGAAAAATATTCTGGCATGCTTTAGAAAACTTTTAGTGACCATTGCACTGCAAATACCCTCTACTAAAGCACAAACATAACCAAAGATGCAGGAATAGAGATTACACCCATCAATCTACAGGAAAGACATTTAGATAATATTAGTTAGACAGGCAAAAGAAAGTCAACAGATTCTGAGCTTATAGGTTTTGCTGAAGGATCTGGTATATATTTAACAATTGAGTGTTCAATAATAGCTGTAAGGGGATTGTGAAAGGATCTAGCTTAGAAGGGAAAGGTGGTAAAAAATGATAATGACTTGAGTTTATAATTTCGGAAATGTTCGAAACAATTAAATACAAAGCAGAATTTGAGAGTGATAGCTGAGCAGGTAAGTCTGCATTTTAAGTCTTTAGTCTCGACTGGAGATAGAAATTTCTAAGGTCTGAAAATACTACTAAGACAAGTAGCATGAATTTTATAGCTGAGAAAGGCTCAAGGAATGAGTCCTGCTAACTCTCAAAAATTTCAGAATTAGTCCCTTCTCAAAAAGGAAAAAAAAATACATCAGATTGGAAGAGAATCAAAATGGGAGAAAGAGTAGTGTATTGAAAATCAAGAGAAAAATTTTAAGGAGAAAGATTAGCTGTTTTAAGTACCTTTGTTAGGCAAAATAAGATGTTAGTTCAGAATATATCATAAATTTTATCAATATATGGTCGTTCACAGCCTTAAAATTGCTGTTTGTGAGAAACAGTGTAAGAAAAAGCCTAGGTGAAATGAATTGAGAAACAGTAGAATGAGAAGAACGAAGACTTGCATGTGAATATCCAGCCTAAAGGAATTTCTAATGAATAAAATGTAGGCTATGGGAGAAAGTCAGTATTCGATGTGGCTGCATGAGTTTTATTTTTATAATTAGAAGAATTATGAACCAATTTTTTAATACAGTGGGAAGGTCACATTACTGAATCATAAAGACCAGGCATTTTACTGTTTTTTTTTTTCCTAGAAGAGAATCAGAAGGAAATGGAAAGTAGATATTTATGTATGTTTTGGTAGAAAAATTATTATAAAAACTCATATGGTAATTAAAATTATATAAATGTAATATTTAAATATATTATACCTTGAGGATTTATACCTGCATTTATTTTACCATAACAGTGAAACCATATGGTAGGTGTTATTACATTTCCCCTTTACTTAGATGACTAAAATAAGAATGGTTAAGTAACATGTCTTAAATTCATATACATAGTAAAATTAAGAATCAATATTTAAAGTCAGTTAGATTAGCTGAAAGATGCAGTACTTCATTTATTTTTTTCTTCTCTTTTACTTTTTTTTTTAAAGAAAATTACTGTGTGTGTGTGTGGTGCTTGGTTTCAAATCTTGGGCACTCTATTATTGAGCTAGGTTCTCAGCTTTTATTGAAAGTCTGTCTAAGATTCCCATGCTGACCTCTAATTCATGATTCTCCTGCCTTGGCTTCCCAGGAAGCTAGGATTACAAGTACAGGTCACTATCGCTGGATTGTAATATTTTTTATCACAGTAGGAAATTTAAAAATCAAAACAAATAATCCACAAAGAAAAAGAAAAAAAACAGAATTAATGAAATGGACAAGAAATAAAACATTCATCTAGGAAAGTGGGACCTGAAGAGACTGGGATAGTATATGATAGCATCAAAGTTACCCTTAAAGGAAGTGCTTTAAAAAGTCACTAAAGTAACATCACTCAGCAACCTTGAGTATTTGATATACAACTAAATTTGCACAGAAGCCGTCTGGCTTCAGATTGTTCCCACTATCCAAGGGGAAATTTCAAGGATTTCTTCTGATTTTTAAAAAAGACATTCATTTTTCTCCCATCTCAGTAAATGCACAGCTTAAAAAAAATCTATCCTCACTTTCACCCTGGTACTGTTTATTTGCAGGAGGAAAAAGGTCTATGAAGTATGTATTTTTATGTGCCTTTTCTCCTTGAGTAACTTGTTACATGCATGAAAATGAAAGAGTTCAAAATTTTACCAGTCTTGTTACAGGAAAAACTCAGATTCTGTGTCATTCTGTCATTTTATCTTGATCCATGCTTTTCTATGTTACTCCTGTCTCCCATCAAAGAGTGACATTGTGGGCTGGGAATTTAGCTCAGTAGCCTAAGTGCCTACCTTGCAAGCACAAGATTGTGAGTGAGTTCAATCCTGGAACCAAAAAAAAAAAAGAAAAAAGAGTGACATTGTTCAAAGGTTTTTCATCTCCATTTAATATTCCAGCTTTAATGAAGAGAAAAGGACAGTGTTTGTCAAAAGAAGTATGCACTGATTTCTTGAATGTTTGGTATATAATTTACTTATCTTTTTTCAATGACCATGCTATGAAATTATCTTCATCTTTCTGTTTCTTTATTCTTTCATTTGATATCACCAAAGCATGTTCACTACTAGATTTTGCTTTATTCACTTAATTATTTTAAGCAGAGAACAAAATGTGATTAATCATTTTACTAGATTAAATTCATTGAGTAATCTCTTTAATAAATAAGAATCTCTAGACCCAGGTGTGGTGGTGCACTCCTGTAATCTCAGCACTAAGGAGGCTGAGGCAGGAGGATCATTGCAAATCTGAGACTAGTATGGGCTACAAAGTGAGCCCAATGCCAGGCTGAACTGCATAGGGAGACCATACCACAAAAAGACCAATAAATTAAGTAAGTAAGTAAGTAAATAAATAAATAAATAAGAATCTCCAATATTATGAATCCCAACCTTCATGTCACTGCTCATATTTCCATATTATAGAATAAACACAAGCAATTACAGTTTGAATTCTTTGGGCTGAGACTGTAAAATGCTCTTTAATTAAGGATATAGTTGTGTACTCTTTGGAAAATTTGAACTGCATTTATTCATCAAAAATCTCTTAGCAGTTCTTCTGTGTGTCCATGTGTTTCCTCAAAGACTGCTGGCATTGACTAGAGGATCACATTTTGTTATTTTGAAGATGTACTAAAGATCTTTGATTTCTATTTCTGGGAATGTAATGGATATATCATGAAAACCTCTGTTTGAAAATTCTCAGATAAATTCGACATTTAAAAAGATTATTTAAAAAAAAAGAAAAAGAACCAGGGCTATAGCTCAGCAGCACAGCACCTGCCTGGCAAATGTGAGGTCATGAGTTTGATTCCCAGGCCAATAAATAAAATAAGTAGATCATTCATTCATTATGGAAATTTGAAAATTAGAGAAAATATTCTAGAAACTATAATGTAGGAATTTAACATTCAAATATAATATATTATATGTAACATAAATATGTGTCATAGTACAAAATATATTAATAAATGTGCATATAAAATGCTCAGAAATGATTGAGATGAATTTTAAAGAGAATATAATTTCAAATATTTATGCACTCAGTAATAAAGACTCAAAATATATGAAGTGCAAATTTATAGAATAGAAAGAAAAATAGACAAACCTATAAATTCATGAAAGATATAAAAATTGCAGCATGCCACTCTCAGTAGTTGATAGAAGTAGAGAAAAATTAAAACAGGAGACTTGAATGACATTACCAACCAACTTCATTAATTTTCATTGTATATAAAGTACTTCATCCCACAAAAATGAAATACATAAGCTTTTCTCCTATACTCAGAAGATTTTCCAATGCAGGTCCTCCTTTGGGAAGGGAACATATAGGACTCTTGTTAACACTAATATCCCTCACTAAAGCTAGAAGACAATGAAGTAAAATTGTTTCATTTCATTGTAGAATAAGAGTGATTTGTTACAGATACAATGATTTGAATCTCAGCCATCAAGTTTATTTATTTAATACAATAGAATTAAATAGATCCCCTGATACCAAAAACATAATAAATAAATATATAAATAAATAAATTTCTGTCACAGAAAAGTAATATTTATTCTAGTCTATGTAGAAAACACATCTATCTAGAGGTACCAAGCATGAAGACATTAAATTTATTTTTGGTGAATTAAGTAAAGCTACAACTTAGATTACAAAACCATTTAGATTACAATTAGTGTGTACAATGAGACTCATAAATATACATAAAAAAGTAAGCTTAGAAGCATTGTAACAGTGACTTGGTGTACATAACATACTTCCAGTTAGTGGAAGATCACAGATTTTTACTTTGGTAATTATTTGTATGTCTATATACAGTATTTTCAAGTAAGTGTATATTCCTTCTTCAGTAAGAAAAATGAACAGTTAAACCAGACAAAACATGAAATTAGTTTAATCATGTTTCTTATTTTTCCCAGGAATAATTAAGGTTAGGTTCACTTAAAATGATGGATGATTTGTTCCTGTAGCTTGTAGGTACTCTCTGAGGAGTGCTTTTGAAAGAACTCTGTACCTTTTTAAACAGTTTGCTTTATTTTTTAAGTGATTTTTCAGAATTCCTTTCTTGCTACAGGTGCTGCCTTATGAATATATCATTTGCCCATTGGGCATTCAAGTGGTTAATAAACTAAATCTCTCTAATTGTAGAGGAAATTAAGATGTGTTGACAGCTCTGCTATTTGGGGGAGTGACAACCCCGGGCACCTGCCACATTCTGACACTCAAGCTACACTCGCTAGTGTCACAAATATTCTGTAATTGCCTCACAGAAGAAAAATAAGTTATACAAATTTTGTCAGATTTTTCTGCGCAGCTGTGACATCAGTTCTCCCTCACATTTTTCCAGAATTGAAGTCCAAAATGTTAACAACAGAAAAATAAATTTTATTGCTATAAAGATCCTGTCCTTTCACAGTTAATGCAGAGCTTCATAAAGGGTTTCTGGCCGTAAGACAGAGGATCTGGGGTCCAATTCGGGCTCTGATTTGTGTCCCTATCTGTGTAACATATTCTCAACATTAGACCAATTTTTAAGTTCCATTACAGACTCTATTATTTTATTGGAAATTATGTGACTTGATATATTATGTGCTTCTGAATTTAGAGTAGAATCAGTTTACTAATTTTTAAATCCTTTTGCTCCTTTCAATACAGTAACTGTGGCTCATTTATGAGCCTAATTTCCATGCTATAATTCACTTCTTAAACCCCACATTTTATTGGAAATGTCATTTGAAAAAAATACCATTTCATAAAAAAGACTTTGAACATTATCTTAAATATTTGTTTGCAAACAATTTTCCATTTTTTAATAGTTTTATTTTTTGGTACCAAGAAATGAACTCAGGACCTTATGCTTGCCAGATAGGGGCTGTTCCATTGAGTAGTATCCCCAGCATAATAATTTTATACATATTGTTTTTAAATGTATCACTTATGAGTCATCTACATTTATCTATTGATACACTCGTGTGTGCGTTCACAATCATACAAAAACTTCATGTGAATCTATTACTGTTTGAATAAATTCTCTATGATGGACTGATAGCTACATTCTTTTAATTGTGATTTATTTTCTTGCTTTGCTAATCAAAAAGGAAAAGTTAGAAGAAATATGCCTGTTTGTCTCAGATTCTCAATTTTTAATGCACTTTGGAGAAATTAATTAAATGCAGCTAATTTAGCCAAAAGAAAATGTGATGAAAAATTTATGTAGAGCTTTTCTTATGGTACATAATTCACTTATGATTGAAACAAAATTTTTGGAAATGTCAACATTTTGGAAATACAGTTTTAACATTAAGTTTCAGAATCTTTTATCAACAATATATGTTTAACCTTAAATATATTGGTTGATTTTCATAAAAATATTAAGTTGATTTTATAAATGAAACCAGAATTTAGCTAAAGTTATCCTTAAAACATCTAACCACAACACATTTCTCACAACACATTCCCATATTAGGAATAATACAGGCTAGTTACTGGGAAAAACTTTTTATATATTATTTTACCCATCATTTAACCAACATCATTAAATTAGTTTTATTTGGATGCTTACAGATGCACTGAGTTATTTCTAACTTTTTTATGTATTATACTCTAATGAATTCAAATATGTCTCCCCAACAATGCTGCAGTGGGACCACAGTGGGGCGCTGGATAGTCCCAGCAAGCCTGTATAGGGTGGGGTGATGACTTCGGTCTTTTCAACCCCACAGAAATTCAGGGGGATTCTGGTCTCTGGTTGTGGGGTTGGAACCTGAGTCATTCAGTCTACAGTACTGAGTGTCTCTTGCTGGCCTGAACTTGGCTCTCTAACCCTTAATTTTACTGGGGTTGTCCCTCACACAGGACTGTGGGATTTCAAAATGGTGCCTGGCCAAGTTCACTCTCCAAGTGAAAGGGCAGACACTTAGACTGGGGTCACTCACCAGCTGTTGCAGCTCACAGAACTCACTGCTCCTTTCTAGTGGTGTCTTTCTCTTTGGAGACTTCTGACTTGGCCTGCCCTCACCTTGTCTCTGTAAATTTGCTCCTTCTCTCTCATGCCATGAGCCAAGATTCAGGGAGAAAGTATAGCTTGCTACCTTCTTTTCTTGTGTTGTCATCTAAGATATAGTGCTTCTAAATTATGCAGCCACAAACATGAATATGCATGAATCCTGTCATATGCTTATTGTAACTCTTTTTGGAAGATACCTAAAGTGGGGGGGCTTGGATCAAATGGAATTTCTATTTTTAATTTTTTTGAGAAATTTCCACACTAATTACCATAAAGATTGTACTACTTTATATTCCCAACAACAATGCCAAAGAGTTCCTTCACCTCAATGTCTTTGGCAGCATTTGTTAGTATTAGATTTATTGATGATAGTCATTCTTTCTCATGACAGATGGTATCTCAATGTAGTTTTAACTTGCATTTATCTATCATCAGCAGTATCAAACATTGTCATGTATTTATTAGCCATTTGTATTCTTCTGAGAAGTGTCGATTCATCTTGACTCTCCACCCCATTGTTATTGCATGCCTGTAGTTATTGATTGGGTAGTTTATTCTGAGAAGCCTGTTTTGATATCTTTATTTATTTTAGATATTAGTCCTCTGTCCAAAAAATATCTGGCAAAATATTTTTCAATTCTTTAGGCTGTTTCTTCACTCTGTTGGTTGTTTTCCATGCTGCACATAAGCATTTGGTTTGACATGTTCCATTTGTTAATTCTCAGCTTTATTGTTCACAGTTTATAACATTTTTTTTTAAAAAAACATTATTTTAAGTCATATGTTTAAATAACAACCAAGCTGAAGTCTTGATGTCATCTTTGATTAATGAACTGTTTCCCATTTTACCAGGCACATAATATGCGGCACAAACTATTGTAACTCATCTGTTAGTATTCTGCATATGGACACAATATATTCTATATAATAAATATTAACTTATTATTTTGAAAAGTTATTTATTTATTGCATCACTAATAAAGTAGTTTTAAATTTGTGGGCACTGAAGCAGTAGTAAAGACTTTATTTTTACAGAATTACAAAATAATATCCGTTGATACTAAATGAAGCAAATAGAAAATTAAATTTGAAACATTTAAATTTACTCATTTAAAATATCAGAGAATTTTCCCACAATATTTTATTATACCATCTTTAAATAGGGAACTTTAGATTATGCAAAGAACATTTATTATTTATGGAACATAGCAGTAGTTTTTAAACATGGATTTTCTATTACACTAAAATTCCACCAAAGGAAATAAAAATCACTAACTTTTCAATGATTACATTTTTTTTAAAAAAGAGTGAAATTTTTTTCATTACGCATACATTAATGAAAGTAAAATTAAATGGAATTTAAATGCATTTCCAGTATCATTGTTTGCTTAAGCAATAAAGTTACCTGATCATGCAGTGATTAGATGCTTAAATAAATTTGTTCTGAATTAATTTTATTCTGTTGGGAGATACCTGCAAATGTTTCTAACTTCTAATGCACTGTGCATGGAAAATTTTACTTTATAGAGCACAGTATTTGAAATTTATCATATTCATTATTAACTAATGAAACACAGAGAGCATGTCCAAGTATCAAGTTACTATTTTTTTGAGTAAAAAAGCTCAGTTTAAACTTGAATATAAAACACTACCATCACCTATTTGAAATCAAGTCTGCTTATTTTAAAATGTTATTTAGGTAGAGCTAATTAATCTATTAATTAAGAGAATTGGGGGTAAAGGCAAAGAGGTTCCATACTGAGATCTTTCTGTTCCTTGAACAATAGCAATGTTTGTAGATGATAAAGATGGCTGAGCTCTGGAAATAAAGAGATACTCATGGGAGATACAAAACTCAATACACTTACTTTCTTCAGAAAAGATTTGTTTAGATTCCTGAATGTCAGGTTAAAGAAAAAAAAATTTTTTTTAATGGAGCCAAACTTTTTCTCTCTAGATCAAGAAAAGGAGGGCAGATTGTCTACAAGTATCCAGATTCGTTCTTTGGTATTTCTCAGCTACAATGTAGATGACAGAGGAGATATCTAGTGTTCTTCACATTATCCTAAAATCATTCATCAGTGCAAAGATGAATCAACACAATTCCTGTTAAAAATAGAAATGACTAATCCATCTTATCTACCAAAAACTGTGTGCTTCCAAATTACTATTAATAAATGTTAGGGTTAAAAATTAACACATTTCTTTTTTATTAATTCTTTAGTTTAAAATGACATTGCTACTCCATAGCTACAATATTTTCCCATTGTCTCACAATTATCATACTTTCTAATTTCTTACTAATGTA
The DNA here is from genome assembly GCA_004027455.1 of Hydrochoerus hydrochaeris. NCBI lineage: Eukaryota > Metazoa > Chordata > Mammalia > Rodentia > Hydrochaeridae > Hydrochoerus > Hydrochoerus hydrochaeris. The sequence goes on from PVLA01015474.1 coordinate 19,284, forward strand.
TAATAATTCCTTCATGAATAAATTCTGTTCTGGGAGGATTTTCATAGGTCAGATTCATTCCTAAATCTGATGAAGTGAGCCTTGAAACAAATATGTAATGGAAAGCATAAAAAAGCCAAACACACACAAATATTGTATATAAACTATTTTTAATTTTACAGTTACATTGAAGTGGGTACAATTCAGTAAAATAACTAAATAAACCATTTGCACTTTTACTTCCATGGTTATTGCTGTGCCCTTCCAAGCAGGCCCCTCCATACCACACTGCTTTTTCTCTTACTCCCGGACATCCTGGACTCTAAGTGAGCACTGCACTACTTCACACTAACACTGAGCAGTGAGCACACAGCAGAAAAACTGCAACAGCATGCAGCAGACACGTGAGCTACTTCTGTGATTTATTTGCATTAACAAATGTTTGTAATATGAGGCCCATTCATATCTGTGAAAGGTCACAATTAAAATATCCACAAGTTTTTCTTGAAATATGTGTCAGACAAACATATCCCTACACAGTTGTACATATGACTTCTGGGTTGAATGATCAGAAGTTGTTGATAGTATGCAAAATTAAAATAAGTGACAAGGAGACATGCTCCTCAATGTAAAGTGTTCATCTGAGAAAAGTAGAGGATCAAAATCCAGGAAATTCATTTTATGACTGACCAGAAGTGGGTTAGGGCAACAGGAAGCTTTTAAATACAAGAAGTTCACATTAGCTATCTTGAAACAAATGAACAAACAAAAGCGTTAGTTATGAAAGCCTGCTAAGAAATGGGCCTCCACTTATTGCGGGTGTCAGTCATTGCTATCTTCATGATCTAAATGGATTTCTGCAGTTCTGAGGAATTGCTTACTGTCTGCCTTTCATAGGCATATGTATGTACTATTTCTTCCCTCATTGTTTCCTGCTTCCACTTTATTAGGGTTTGACATAAAGTGCCTCCAATTTGATATTCACAATTTCAAGGGTTTATCCATGTCTATACCTCTCTGTTCTGTTTCACTTCTTTCCATTTTGCAAAAATGGCCGCTGTGTCAACATGAGGCACATCCAGTGCATCCGGTGTCTTCAGCTTGTGTTCAGTATGTAGCCAAACAGCTGGGTCCCCAAACCAAAAGCTTAGTAAGTCTCTTTATTGTTCCCATATTTATAACCATATGCATGTCTATATCCATATCCATGAAAAGATTCCTGTATCCTCCATTCCCTTTTCTTCCTCTTCCTTTTAGCTTTTTTTCTTTCCTTTGTTATGTGGTATTTTCTTCCAATTTCTTTTATTTCATATTTCATTGTACAAATTTGGCATATTTTTGTGTCATTCAGTTCCATATATTTGATTTTGATCTATGGGGTAGTATAGGCTGCACTGTATAAAAATATTTTGGATATTCACATATATCTATAATTTGGTTTCTAACTTGATTTTTTTTTTTTTTGGTGTGAGAAAATACTTGGTAGAATTTTATTCTTTCTGACTTTACCTGTAGCTGTTTTATTATAGACAGCTTAGCTAAGCAAAAAGATAGGCAGATAGGGCTCAGCCCTTAGTGGAGTCAATACAGGGGATAAAATTACATTACAACCTTGACTGGAAACACACATTTTGGAGGCCAGGCCTCCAGAAAAAGACAAAATGACCAGGCCTATATGCCTCCCATGGAGATAAACAATGGATTGGAAATTGAACTCGCCTGGCAGATATTGATTACCCTGGTTGGGTGGCTGGAATCCCCTTGTTCATCTCTTCCTAAAATGGCTTTTGTTCTTTCCAAGTGCACTTTATATGTGCCTGCTTCCCCATTGGATCAATATTACCTAAGCAGATAAACTTGTAGTCTTACTGGTTGATCATAGTTTTGTCCTGAGTTATATTGTAATAGAACATGGTCCCCAGCCAACATACTTTAGTTTCTTAGCTGCCAAGTAATAACTCCTGTTCTAGTTTTGGTTGCTTCTGTCTCTCAGAAATGACTGATTACTGTGTTGCATAGCTGGTCACTTTGAGGGTTATTTTATAAGTTATTCCAGGATTGACAAGCCATTCTGCCTCTGTACTTCCTGCTTGCTTATCCTATATAAACACTAGACCACCAGAGATCAGGGTCTGATATTCTGGGACTGATACGAATCAGTGCCCATTGATGTAAATAAATCTGCCTCCAAATCCTGGTTATCATTCCTGTGTTTCTGCTTGCTGTTGTATCACCTACCTCATGATTTTGCTCCCACCTAGTGATTTTGCTCTATAAAACATAGTCTATAGAATAGGGACCACAACAATCCATTTTTTGACTCTCCCTCCTGTCTCTCAGGATCTCTCTATCTCTCTCTTTCTCTCTCTCTCTCTCAATACATATTTCCTACTCTTAGCCTTCCCTGTTCTTTTTAGAATTAATTCTTAGGTTTTGGAGAACATGTGCTCAGCACATCCCACATTAACAAGGTGAGAGTTCTATTTAATCCTCTGTATCACTTGGAGGCCCCAGTGAGTTAATAGGAAGGAGAGAAGAATTTTGTTTTGTTTCACGGATTTCATGTAGGTAACCATATATTGTCACCCTTGTTGGTCAATTGCTTACAGGTTAAATTTTTATGCTTTGTCATTTTATGCATTTTTGTTAAAATGTTGAAAAATTAATTGATACCTTGGAAAGAATATGCTATTTCTTTGATGGGCATTTTACTTTTCCTGGAAAGATCTTACATTCTTGTTTTTTATATGTTGCATTTGGACTTACTAGCTACAGAGATTGTTGGTGTACTTGCTTGAGCTCTTTGACTTGTTAGATAACAATGCTAAAGAAAAGTAATGTTAGAGTTTTCCCTAATGGACTGTGATACTGACCAAAATGTGAATTTATACAATGTAAAATGGGCCTATTTTTTGAAATGTATATACATGCTTATTAATAAATTATGTGACTCTGATTGCTAGTTAAAAAGCAGTAGACTGGCAACCATTCTTAAAGCTTGGAAGAAAGGTTTTCCCTGAGACAGTCTGACCTGATCCTCCACTCTACACTCCAGAGGGGAATGTCGAGCCTGATCTGCCTCGGTTTCCTTTTGGATCTGATCTTCTGCTTGTGAGGAGGGAATTTTAGTGCTCTAGATTCTGGATTGTTGCCTTTCCAGGCTGAGGTTGATAATTCATGGGAAAGATGTCTCAGTAACTCACCATCAGCGTGAGAAGAATAGCCTTCCTTTTTCTGATCTCACTTCTAGTCTTTTCTTGTCACTTTACCTTTTAGGAGGCTTGTTTATGATAAAGGTTAGAAAAGGAGGAAACCTGAACTGTCTCAACCTTCCACTCTTATCAAGCAACTAAGAACTTTTAAGTTGCACTCATGCAAAGTGAGTGTGTGCTAACATGAAATACAGGCACGTCCCTTCACTGATGTATAAAGTGTGGTTGCTGGACAATGGGTCCAGGTTTTAACCTGTGAGTTTTATGTGTGTTCAGATACAGAGACATAAACTTTAAAGTGGATCTTGAGTAAAACTTAGCCTTGTCTTTTTACTAACTGATATTGTCTAGGTGATTATGTAGGCAGCACAAATGTCTTGGGGACTTCTTTGTCCTAGGAGACAGGTGGGATATTTCCTGAGCCATTACATGTCTCTATCTCTAGAGTTGAATACTTTTACAGGCTGGGTAGTGTCCCAACCACTTTCTAATTGCCCTTTACCATCTCTTTCAAAGAATTTTAAAGCAGTTGTTCAGATCTCTTGATTATTGTTTTAATTTTACCAGCAATGCTTTTGCCTTGAAGCATGATCATTATAGCTAGAACTAACTGCAGTTTGTGCTTTTGGAAATACATGTTGGAGTTAGGGTATGAGTGTCTGGAGAAGGTAAAGACACAAGGTGGTAAAGGTGACTAGTCTGACATTCTTTATCTTCTGGTCACTTTCCAGATAAAGTTGCCTGCTCTGGAGCAAGTCAACTCAGGGGACATGTTGAGAAGAAATAGAAATCAAGTTGGGATTAAAAGGCACCCCTATTTTTTCTCTTGTGTTTGAGATGAGCAACTCAATGTCAAATTCTCTTACTTCTTTGGAATTTATTCTTAAGCATTGGAAATTGTTCAACCCTTATGTATTCAAAAAGAGATGTTTAATATTTTTCTGCATCTATGTATGTCTCACTTATACTCTAGAGATAAAATGACATACAGAGGGGGTACCGATTATGACACAATTTCACAACTAGAATTGTACTGTAAGAGAAACTGAAAATGGTCAGACTTACTTTATATTCAGACCTTGTTTGCCTTGAGAGATAACTCTTACTTGTGCTCAAAACAAAAAGGTAAGCCATCATGAAAATCAGACACCTCTGACCCTTAAGACACATCTGGATACATCTACTGTTACTGAACCTAAGGTTCCCCTTTCTTATCTTTTGAACCCTAAGAGTAAGATTTCCTAGGAAAACGTAATCAAAGCCTCATCTACTATTACTAATCCTCAGGTTCCCCTCACTTGCCCTCCAGACCCTAAGGGTGAGGTTTCCGTACTAGCCGTCATGAAGCCTCTGCTGTGCTATCTCCATCCCATCTGATTGTGTTCAAACCCCTCAAACACTGTGTCCCTCACAGGAGATAAATGTGGAATTTGGCTGTACCTGTGTTCATGTGTCCTATTCTCTTAGTGAAGTCAAATAGATCAAACAAGAACTGGGAAAGTTGTCAGATGACCTTGATAAGTATATTTAGGTCTTTAGTCAGACCTATTAACTAGACTGGGAAGACATAATGTTTCTTTTAAATCAAACACTGACCTCTAATGAGACGTGAAGGGCATTACAAGCTGGTATTACATTTCGAGATAAATATCATAGTGTTAATTTGAGAAGGTCAGAAGACAGGCAGATAGGAAAATAGCCAGTTCCTATTAGAACCCAAGTAGTCCCAACACAAGGTTTCTACTGGCCTACTGACCAGACAGAAGATCAGACTAGGAGACATTTATAGACATGTATTCTTGAAGTTCTAAGAAGAATGAAAGCTAAGCCCTCCAGTTATTTTAAATTGTCAACTATTCATCAGGAAAAAGATGAGAACCCCTCTGCTTTTTTAGATCATTTATGAGAGGCGTTGATGAAACATATATCCTTAACTCCTGATTCAACAAAAGGACAAATTACTTTAAAAATAAAAGACCAGGTCTTTAAAAGACCAGGTTATTAACCAGTCACCTCAGATATTAGTAAAAAACTACAAAAGATGACTTTTGCTCCAGACAGCTCACAATACTTTAGTGAGAATTGCCTTCTCAGTTGTTTTTTTTTTTTTTTTATAATCAAGCGCAAAAAGAAGCCAAGGAGAATAAACAAAGGGGGTGAGCAAAAGTGGCTGCCTCAGTTTTGGCCTTAAAAGATAAAGACTCTAAGTCTGATTCTCAGAATCATAGAAAACATCAGTGACGAAACTCATCTGTAAAACTGTGGAAAGCAAGTCACCTTAGAAGGGACAGTGAGAAACATCCATCACAAGAAGAGGTCCCCTGAATCATGCTTTGATTTCAAATGTGACCACGGGAATGAGGACTGCCTCCTGAGACAGAAGTCCTATCAGCTGGCGCATCAAGATTGAAGGGCCTCAAGGGCATGCTCTGCCTTCTCCTGCTGATCAAACCGGTTTATATGGCGGAGTCCCAGATAACCATTAATATAGAGGGGAAAGAAACCATCCTATTGTCAGACACTGGCAAGTGTCTCTTGGTCTTTCTTTTCAACCCTGGTTTTTGTTCCAGCTGCCATACTTTGTTAAGTTATCATTAGAGAGGAGGTAACTCACTATTTCTCACAACCCCTAGTCTGTAACTGGGGCTT
>PVLA01015475.1:0-12634 GCA_004027455.1 Hydrochoerus hydrochaeris
GGTTTTTGGAGTTTTTTTTTTTTGGTACCGGGGATTGAACTCACGACCACGGGCTGGCAAGGCAGGCGCTTATGCCGCTGAGCTAAATCCCTAGCCCAAATTAAAGGTTTTTTAACTGAAGATTTTTAAACAGATACATTGCATAAGACGCAAAAGAAAATCTCACCTGGGTTCTGGCTGTAGAAAGGTCCGCCATTCACCTGCGGCTGAAGGCCGGCCTGCGAGCTGATGGAAGGCGGGCGCCGGTAGGGCAGGGAGCCCCCGATGGTGGGCGGCGTGTGGCGGGAAGCCGGCCTGTTCATGCTGTAGAACTGAACCGGATGGCCTGGGGACACCAACACAGAGGAGACCACAGGTGAGGAGATGTGCGTGTGCACTGCCCAAAATCATTCTCAAGCTACTGAACGTAACAGTGTGTGGCCCAATACATTACTATCAGAAAATCAATGCAAGAGGAAAAGTGTGCTCGGCTGGCACTGCACCAAAGCACAAAAGCAGGGAGATAAAAATAAAAGGAAGTGGGGAGGAAAGGGGAAAAAAGATCCAGAGGCATTACGTGCGCACTGCAATTCCCTCCAAGGAATGGCATCACTAAGCCCTGCAAACACGTACTGATAAAAATTAAAATTTAACAAAACAGCAAGAAATAAATGAAACTAAGACTGTGTCTGGCAAAGCTATGTCTAAATAGATAATTAGTTAGCATTAAGGTTTCACCAATCACGTATGGGGCTTCCAAAATCAGCACAACTAAACTAACATTCCTGGCCTTTGCTGTGGTCTGAGTGTCCCCCAAAGCTCTTCTGTGCAGATCTGCTGCCTTTTTTGTCTTTTTTTTTTTTTTAAAGACAAGGTCTCCCTACGTTTCTAAATTGCCTGGGCTGGGCTGGGCTTGAACTTGAGATCCTCCTGTCTCAGCCTCCCACAATGCTGAGATTACAGGGATGTGTGATCAAGCCCAGCGAGAAGCAGATTTCTCCTGTTTATAAGTTACCTGCCTGTGATACTCTGCGATAACAGCACAAAATGAACTCAGACAATCCCTTTCCTGTAACAAAGCAGCTACTCAACGCTGGAAACTAAACAAGGTAAGAATGATGCTGAGAAGAGAAAAAGAAAAATGTCTCATATACAATCTTACTCCAAAATAATATTGGTAGATATAATACAATTAAGGTACCAAAGAATTTGTTTAAAGGAAAACTATTTCAGCAAAACATCTGATGACACAATTCCAAATCAAATATATCTTTATCCAATCAAAAATATCCATCTCAAAAGTTAATTATTGTCTTAAAATTAGTTTATGAAAAAGCTAAAATATAGAGTGGACACACATCACTCATCACACCTTCCCTGAACCATGCAATTTCCTAACACAATCCAGCTAATTTTTTTTTCAACACAGGGCATCACCCCCTACTCTCACTCCACTCAGGGCCTTGTACAAATCACGTAAGCATTCCAGCACTGAGCATCTCCACAAGCCTTTTCTCCTACATGTCATTCTGAGACAGGGTCTCACCAAATTGCCCAGGCAGTCTTTGAACTTGAGATCCTCTTGCCTCAGCCTTCTCAGCAGCTGGGATTACGAGCATGTACCTCCACGCCCTGCCAGTTTCCAAACTGTACCTTGGCTTTCTCTTTACTTGGTCCCGTGTATCCCCCCAATCAGCTGAGCACCGGTTACAGCACCAGAACACCAGGAGAGAACACTCAGCCAGCAGGATACAGACGTGGAGGAGATGGAGAGCAGAGGAAGTGGAGGGAAAGAAAAGAACAGGGGAGGGCAGGGAGGAGAGAGGGAGGAGACCCTTCTGACAAACACTCTGTTCTCTTGCTGTGCTTACAGAATACTCCATACTGCTAGACTGTGCTGTGGAAACCCCATCAACACATAAAAGCTGGATCCACAAGTCATACCAAGAATATTGCAAAAACTCGGTGCTCCAAATTTACTATCACATTTACTCATTTAATGTATGTACTAAAATCTGCAACCCAATCCTACTGCATGAAATCTGGAATACCCAAGCTCACACCTGACCCACTACCAGCTAGGAGCACTCAGTAATGTGATCAACAGCAGGCAGGCAGGTGGGCGGGCTGCAGTCAGCAGCTGGGACCACCAGGCAGAAACGCAACACTGGCGTTTCTGAACCAACCAGGGTCCTTGAGTTAAAAACATTCAGTGATAAGCGACATAAGCACCTGCCTGGCAAGCATGATTCTGCAAGTTCGATCCCAGAACAAAAAAAAAAAAATCGGTGATTAATACCATTGTGAATTTAATGCCATTAGATTGTCTAAATTCTCACTTAAGTTAGCAATCTACAGTGATTCAAAATGCATGGAAGAAGCAGTATTTGTAATATTAATATAGCCTTTACCTTGTTTGGGGGTTTAAAAAAAAACTGGCTAGTCATCAGAGACCTAACTACAAAACCTAAAATTCAAACCTTGCAGAAGAGAGCCAGGCAGAAGAAAACAAAAATTTATGACCACAGGTAAAAAGTTCTCACAAAGTCACAATCCACAGAAGAAAAAAAGACAAACTGGACATAATAAGTACAAAGAGCTTCTGCTACTGGAAAGGCCCCACTTAGAATATGAACTAAACTACAAAATGAAAGAAAATATTTGCAACTCACATCATGGATAAAGAATTCAAAATATAAAAATTCAGTGATAAGGAAAAAACTTACCAGGAAGACGGGGAATGCTCTGGGAGGCTGAGGCAGACAACAGCGACCATAAGCTCAGCCTAAGCAGTTTAGCAGGGTCCTATCTCAAAAATAAAATAAAAAGGCTAGGGGCACAAACCAGTGTGAGAGCCTGGGGCCAGTGCCCAGCTCCAAAAAAAAGAAAGAGATGAGGGGTTGGCACCCCACGACAAACATCACACACCAAGGCAGCGGAGGTTAAACACAGAACACCAGGGACCAAGTGGTGGTAAGGGTACAGCTAAAAAGCTCAAACACTGCTGGTGGGGGCACAAATTTCACAGCCACTCTGGGAAACCATCAGGCAGCTTCTGTGAAATTCAACACAGCTCATACCACAAGCTACCACCCAGGTACTCCAATGAAATAAAACTGTGTTCCCAAGAAACCTGGATGTGAACTGTTACAGTGCTCAAAACTAAGGACAATCCAAATGTCCTCCAACTGGCAAAGAGGCAGATTCTGGTACAGCACACACAAGCACACCACACCATGCAGAAATAAGAAGAAAATATACACACATGCAACGTGGCTACATCACCAACACCAGACCCAGAAAGCTGTGCAGCATGTACTTGCATTTATATGAAACAAATGAGAAACCCATCAAAGGGTTACCAGAGGCCTGGCGAAGGCCTGGCTAGAAGGGACTAACAGACACTCCCAGGACAATAAGGCCAACCCATGTCTTCACTGTGATGATGGTTACATGACTGTAGGCATTTGTCAAAACTCTCAAACACATATGCACTAAAAGGGTGAATTTTATTATACAATAAGCATTATCTGGTGATTCAAAGACAACTTTAAACCAGGTACAGTGGTACACAACTGTAACCCCAGAACTCTGGGAGGCTGAGAAAGTAAGATCACAAATTCAACCCCAGCCTGGGCAACTTAACAACTTGGTAAGAACCTGCCTCAAATTTTAAACTGTGGTGATGCACACCTGTAATCCCAGCACTTGGGAGGTTGAAGCAGTTCAAGGCTAGCCAGGGCTACATAGTGAGACTGTCTCAAAAACAACAACAACAACAAAGTAAAAGAAAAGAGAACTGGCCAGGAATGTAGGTAAGTGTAAAGACCCTGGGTACACTCTCCAGTACCACAAAAAGAGACAACTGTATGAAAGAGATTATATTGATATAAATTATTAAGACATTTATCTTGCTTTTTATTTTAAAAAACTGTACTTTCAAGCTGGCCATAGAGGCACGTGCCTATAATCCCAGTACTCAGGAGGCTGAGGCCGGGAGGCAGCAGGATTGTTGGGAGTTTGCGATCAGCCTGGGCTACAAAGTGACCCAAGGCCAGCTTAAACTGCATAATGAGACCTTGTCTCAAAAAGACCAAAAAATAAAAAAACTTAACTTTCTTATAAAAAGTTACTCACATAACAAATGTTTATTTGATGAACACTATGAGCCAGGCATCTGTTATTAAATTATTACTGATTACTAAAATGCTGGCTCTTAGCTGGAAGCAATCTGTCCTTTCTACAGCCAATGTCAGGACACACTCTTTACTGATACAACAACACAAGATTCTCACGTTTAACAAGATAGTTTTATTGGAAACCACTATGAAGCAGCTTTGAGCAGGATTTAAAATGAACTGATTGGCTTTCTGTGTTTTATCTGTTCAGCCTGTCCTAAGCCTCAGCCCCTTGCCTGGCGATGGGAGCTGATTCCTAGTGAGTGAATTTCTATGAATCACTGGTCCTGGCTGAGGCCTCTAGTGGCCTGTGAGGCCAGAGATACTTCAAAGAGCAAGATGAGGCCACAGCTTCGGACACCTGCCTGGCTCAGACATCCGTGAAGTAGACAGAGACTGCGGCTGCGGGCCTCTCGAGCCTGCAGCCTCACTCCTATCATAACCTAACTGTCATCCAGGAGATGAAACGGCTCTCCCAAAGTGGCATAATTTACTACTTGGAGAAGTCTCTAAAGTGACTCCCAAGGTCCTGCTCATTCCTGCGCTTTCCTCAGTACCCCACTCTTAGTTTGGAGATGGAATAGATCTGGGTGCCCGGGCAGCTCTTCCTCTGGAAACAGAATAGATCTGGGAGCCCGGGCAGCTCTTTGTGTGGAGATGGAACAGATCTGGGTCCCTGAGCAGCTCTTCATCTTAGCGCTCATCTTTGTGACAGAGTTGAGAACACTGCAGAGTGTTCTGACCCCCTTGGAGCCCTAAAATCATACCACTTGTCTCATTTACTTAAGCCTTCGCCATATACACGTTTGGGAGACTGGGGTCTAGGCCAGGCCCCCGATAAATTTGGCCTAACAAGTTGTACCTTATTTAGAACAAAGAATAATATTTACACCTATCCTCTACAGAAAGCTTTACAAATACTATCACAGAAGCTATTCCAACAGAACACTGCAAAATCCAATTTAGCTAGAAGTGTCTTTTAAACATGCAAGCAGCTGGCTATGAAAGCGAAGCTGAGTATGTATTCTGGGATGTACTTTGCTGGCAAGCTAAAAAGCTGATGTGTTCACACACATACATTTTATAATAGACAAAAACCTGCTTACTAACTAGCTTTGCATTAACTGTTCAAATGCATTTTCTAGCAATTCAGTATCTTACATCCCATCAAAACAGATTTAGTTGCAATTTTAAAACACTAGCACACCAGTCAGCTCTAATAAACCTGGTAAGTTCACTGTCTGGGCTTTCAGTTTCCAGTGCTGCTAAAGTAAGCAACAGATTCTGTCACAACAGACTTCGGGAGGCTCTCAAGTCGCTATAGAAAACATCTCCTATAAAGTAAACCTTGGAATTTTTGTAATTCCTAAACTTCTAACACTTCTATTGACAATTTCTCAAAAGCGTACAGAAGGTTGCTCCATATGAAATTCTCAAGTGAAATTCAAACAATGTTTTTGTATAGTTGTACTACCGCAATGGAAAAATGTAGGAGTAAGTTCGCCCTGATTTTCCCAGGATACCTACACTCCGTGGTCACCTGTGTTTCCAACAGTGCATTAGTCCACCCGCTTTCCACACACAGAGCTGTCACAGCGCATACACCGGGGCACCAGGCGGGACTCACCTGCGGGCGGATTGGAAGACACAGGCGCTGCAGAAGTGAAGCTGTCGGCAAGGGTCTGGGTGCCCCCAGCAGCAGCGTCCGGGGCGGCCGAGGGAGCGGGGGCGGGGGCAGCGGAGGGGGCAGCGGGCAGGGGGGGCGCGCCGGAGGGGGCGGGGCCGGTGGGGGCTGCGGGAGAGAGCAGAGGTGGCGAGGCGGGGTGAGGCGGCTGTTCAGGCGGGGGCGCGACGCCAACCCGAGGAAGCAAGGCCGGCGGTGGCTCCCGGCGCGCGCTGCTTTCCCATCGGTCCCCTACCTCTTCCTCCCCACACACCCTCTCGAGCCCCGGCCAGGCCAGGCCGGCAGCTACGGACCCAGGGCCTCCCCGCCCCGCAGCTCACCCCCAAAAGGCAGGCACAGAGAGGGCACCGCGGGTAACTTACCCGGAAAGACGCTGGGAGGGGACGGCGTGGGCACGGCAATGGGGACCCCCACGCTCCCGCTGCCGCTGTTCTCCCGGCTGCTGCTGCGGCTGCTCGGGTGGCTTCCTCCGCTGCTGCCGCTGCTGCTGGGAGAGACGGCGCGGGGTGAGCGCTCGCGCAGGCGGCCCGAGGTCCTGCAGACAGCGCGGCTACACAGGGGCACTCGGGAGCGTGAACTCTGCCGCAAAACTAGGGGAAGGCTGAGCTCGTTAAGCTTGCTTTTACGTCTTTAGTAAGATGTATTAAGGAAACTGACGGAGAAAAAAATGCTCCATGAACGTAAATCAAAAATGCTGGAGCTCAACACAACAAAATACACAATCTCTCTTTATATTCCAGTTTGTGCCTATCTGAAGAAACATAATAAAAACATTTCCCTCAACAACTTCTCTAATTTAAATTTGTAACAGCTTGTTATACTACCCCAAACTGGGATTGTCAGGTATAGTTTTTCATCTGTAAAGTTCCACCAAAAAACAACTTGAAATTGGCCACATCTGGTCCGTAATTGGTTTGCAGATCAACTGAACGATCGTCGCGACCGTCTGGGTGTGAGGTCTGACTGGGAGCTGTGCGCCCGGTTTCCCACTTCCTGACTGCTGAGAGCGGCTTCGGAGCCAGGCGAGGTGGGGGCGGAGGCGGTGCGGGGCGGAGCAGGGAGCTCGGGCCGCACGGAGGCGGAGGCGGGCGGGTCGCAGTGCCGGGGCAGCGCTCGGCGCTGAGGCGGAGGAAATACCTGTAGGTTCGATTTCTTTGATTGACAGAAGCTGTCCTCACAGGGCTCTGCTGCGAGGGAGCCGTGTTACGGGTTGGGCTAGGAACGTAATCATTTGGCACCACTGGAGGACGCACTGGCTCCAGGGTGCGGTAGGGGGAGTGCCGCCTACAAAAAGAAGAGCGCACGGATGTGTGGTTAAGCAGTCCCCAAGCTGCCGCAGTGAACGCGAGCTGTAATCACACCCGGACACCGTGCTCGGACCAGCTACCAGGTTCAGTCGCCCGGCACCGCAGAGTTCTGGTGCGCATGCGCCGTTAGCTCTCACGCGCCAAGCGCGTTTCCCTGGGCTATAGTGGTTTGTCCCTATATCCGGAGAGCTTCAAGGTTCCCCACCACAGACGCCAAGGCTTCCGGGCACTGCCTTCCCCTGGGCTGCTTCAGTCCCGCACTTCTGTCGGCCTTCCGGTGCCCTACCTGAGATCACTGATGGGGAGCCCCCTTGCCCCACACTCCCTAACTACGACACTGGAAGCCTGGAAGCCGTGTAAGGCAAGTCAAGATTTGGGGTGCACAAACCCACACTCAGGAATCAACCAACCACAGAAAGTCATCTCGGGACTTCTTACACACTGAATGCACAGGACGTGAAGTCTATCTATACACAGAAATGCACTTTACCTCACCTTCCACTCTCACCACCTCACACTCTCTCTCAACTTTTACCCTACACTTCTTCCCTCTTTCCCTCCTCAGAATCTGACTCTTAGAAAATGAGAGAAAAAAAATTCCCGAAGACCACCTGAGCAGTCGGGAGGCTGTGCACCTGTAGTGTCAGCATTTGGGGGCCAGCCTGGGCGACACCGCGGGACCCGGGCCCATAAAGTGGAAACACCCAAACCCTTGCCCCACCAGACTCTGCAGAGTAAAACACAAGCCAGGCGTCAGGCCTAACATGTATTTCCCTCTTTCCCTCAGTTTCTCCTTTTAAAGGAAGAGATTAAGAAGGGTAAAAAAGCAAAGATAGAATTATGACAAAATAAGGTGCACATGGGAACACTAGTTATTATTAGTTTTCATCTCTATTTAAAGCTTCCAAATTCTTTGAGACAGTTATAAATATAAAACTAGCATCCTGAGAATGAGATTCTGGTCTTTAAAAGAATCAAAATTGGCATCTCAACACGTGAAAACCAGAGCTGTCTTCACTCTCAGTAACGCTGGCTCAGTGCCCTGTACTTCTCCATAATTCCCTCCAAGCCCTCGAGGGCCACTCCCCTTCTGCTGATTAGTGTTCAGCAACAAAGGGATGCTTGCAATGCTGCTCCTAAGTCTACAACCCTCAAAGTCTCACATAAATGCATACTTCGGTAATTAAAAAATAAGAAGTACCAGATGGGATACTGGATCAAAGAAAAATAATAATAAACAATGTCGGGACTCCAGATTTAAAATACCAAAACTGTATGTCTGAAATGATAATACATATATAAAAACAAATTAGAATTTCCAAACATTTCTTTAAATGTTTAGACACTGCTTCCCAGATAGTAAAAATGCTCTATTTCATCTAAGAAGAAAAAAAACTTTCTTAATTGAGAACTGAGTGAAGGAACAAGGAATAAGAACAGCAGACAAAGACTGGGAAGCCCAGCCATGACTGCCACTCCCTGGCCAAGGGTCCTGCAGAACTACCACTGTTGCCCAGGGGAAAAAAAATACAAGGCTACAAGCAAATCTTCAAAATCTGGGAGCAAAATAAAATTTTACTTTATTAGAGAACAAGCAGGTATCTTACTAATAATTTGCTTTGGTTTTGTTGGGAGGTTGTTTTATTTTTGGTGGTCCTGGGGATTGAACCCAGGACCTTCAAATAAGCCACCCAAGCTGGGCTCAAAGTTAGCAACCCTCGTTTCAGCCTCCTAGAGTGCTGGGATTACAGGTGTGCACCACCATACTAAGCATCTTGATTTAAAGCCTAACAAAATCCATTAGGCACTATACACACAGTACAAATGCAAACATTCCACAAAAAAGTAGCTCCTCTTGATCTCGCTCCTCTCATTTCTGTACTATTACACTCTCTAGCAGCACCCTTCCACCTGAAGATCAGGTCTATCTAACCCACTAGAACCCTTCCTCTCTCTGCTACGCAGAAATTTTCTGACCACCTCCAATAAAGTTACCCTGCTCCTAGCTGATCATTATTCTTACTCTTTGTTCCTCACTGTCCCAACTGTAATTCCTCTTCTAACTTTATCCTCCTTTATATCTCAACTTCCTTTTGTCTTGTCTTCATCTACAGTGCTTGATTGGGTTTTGTTGGGGGGATTTTTTTTTCTTGTTTAATTTTTTTGGTGAGGGGGCTAAAAATAGGATTGCCGATTTAAAAATTTTAGTATGTATTATGAAGCCAATGGTTATCAAACATTTTGTCCTATATAATCTTTTAAAATCCAATTTGTGGTACAATAATCCTGAAAAGTTGACAGAGGACAAATATTACCCCCTTTTACAGATGAAAAAACTGAACTGTTGAGAGGCTGAGCATGCAGAACAACAGAGCAAACAGCAGAGGTCAACCAGAGTGTCTGTCATCAGGCTTCTGGGTGGCACATTCCGCTCTGGTCACACATCCTGACTGTGATACACAAGCTAATGCTACAGTGCTATTTAAGAAAAAAGTCAACTTTTTCTGTTGACCTCTTCTGCTAAAAGTCAAATCCAGAGCCCAATTCTATAGCACCAAATCAAAGCTTAACAGTTCTGTAACATGGTATACAGAATTTATCATCTATACAACCTTCATTGAGAAGGATTGAAGTTCACAATTTTGCAGTATCAAAAGTACCACAAAATTTTTCTAGAAAAAATAGAGAAATTAAAATTAGACTGTAGTCTAAAATAAGCCATAAACTTATGCTAGGATTTTATCAATTTAAAATTCATTGGAAAAACAATTTCTAAACAGATCTTTTTAAAAGTATAAACATGTGCTTCCCAGAAAAAAGGAAAGGTTATACACACACACAAATAATAATAATAATAATCATCATCATCATCTTAGAAAGAGAATGGTCTCTCTCAAATATTCAAAAATAACTGAAACCTATGTTGTGTTCATTCTTAGCTTGCATTACCCTGGTGACGTACTCACCCAAGTGTCCCCTTCCCTGACACCGGGGGGCTGGGTGGTTTTTGAGTCGGAGGCGTCGTGCGTGGCAGCCCGCCCATCTTCATGTTTTGGGTACTCACCTAAAAAATTTTGAGGAAAGCTCAACTTGTATACAGTGAAATCAACTGGCAATTTGGGGGAACAATGCTAAACTATGTAACAAAGGAGGGAAGGTTTAAACATAGGGGAAAAAGTAGAGGCCATGCATTTCATACGCGATTTCTACTCTACTATTTTTCTACAGTTGTACTCAAAGGACTCTCCCTAACGTAGTATTTTTAAGTCATTATCAACTTGTATGCAAAGAATTTATTTGCCATTAGGCCATCACACCAACAGATCACTGGTTAGAGGGTTTGGCTCAAATGAAATTAAGTAGGATAACTATAAAGATTTTAATTTTAAAGTAACTCAATCAGAAACAATGAAGCCGTTAAGCAATTATTTTTAGATAGCAAGTATACCATGAAACATTTCCCAACTAAAAATATGCACTGTAACTAGAGAATACAAACTCCATTATATAATAGAGAAAACTGCCTTGTGTGTTGTGGATTGCCCTGACAACAATTCAGTTTTCTCTAATGTTCATTTATATGGAAGTCACCTACCTGAAAACTGCTATAAGTTCAAGGTGTATTCCTAAATGCCTGACTCACACAGTAGGGCTGAAGTATCCTGCTCAGCTGTGAACTTCCCCAGGGTCACTGCCAATGCCTTTGTTCCAACAGCAACTGGGAAATTTTCCATATCGGGAAAATTTCCAGATTACTGGGAAAAATAACCAATATAGCTTTTAAACTGTGTATCTTAATTTAATGATACTCAGGGATGTGGGGCTTAATTCCAGCATGAGAAAGGTACAACACAGTCCCTAGTCAGAACCAGGAGGACTCAACTCACTACCCTATTCCTGACTGAAACTGCAGGGTAAGAAAGATGGGTCATTTGGGAATAATCATGTCACCAAAGGAGTATGTCAGCACTCAAGACAGCAAGCCCTAGAAATCTCAGGGTCTTATATGGAGCTAAGAGAAGTCACTCAAAATACAGTGTGAATATAATCTTGGGTTGTTTGAGATTACCAAGGGGTTAAATTAATGGTCACCAAAAAGCTTCATACCAGACCCTATTCTAAGCCTTTAATATGTTGGACTGTCATCTTCAAAATAAACTTCAAAAAAGGATATCAATTTTCTAATAACAATACACACAGGACAATTCAAATAATATTTGCAAAATGAAATTGAAAGATACTACTGAAGACAGAATATATTTATAATTGTGATTTCAAGATAAAAATTTTTTAAAATAAATCATAATTGTATGCAGAGTATTAAGGCTACCAAAATTAACTATGGTTTTCATGGGATTTTTTTAAAGTGTTAAAGGTTGTTATCTGAAAAAGCAAGAAATAACATATCAAGAAACAAATTCTTCAAATGAAGAGCCCAGTGAACAAGTTGTGTGTGATGTTAAAACAATCTTTAATGACAAATGATACCTTTGAAATGTATTTTTTAAGTGAAACATTTATCTGTAATCCTTTTGTTGCTTTTGAACAGTACCAAAAACCAATCATCAAATAATAATGAAAATTAGCTTATCCTTGCTCTCTCCCTCATTAATAAGCAGAGGATATACTAATTATACCTTAAAATGAAAATGCCTTAAGTTTTTGGTTTTTTTATCCATATCGGGAAAATTTCCAGATTACTGGGAAAAATAACCAATATAGCTTTTAAACTGTGTACCTTAATTTAATGATACCAGAAGATTTTAGAAGTAGTAACCAAAGTCCTTTAAGCTCAACCTCCAACAACATAAAACCCAAAGACTTAATTTAAGTGATGAGGGAGAAGTGAACCAAACACTAAACTATAAATCAAATTGCTAGAGACAGGAAGGAAAAGAAACCAGAATAGATAAAGAGTAAAGACAATTTTATTCTATATATGGGGTAGCTAAAATATTTAAAAATAACTTTCCAGCTCTGGTTTATGTTGCAATATGTAAAGTGTTTTTTGTTTAAATTGCAGTATCTTCTATAATCCACCTCAAAGGTAAGATGATTAACAGTCTTTGAGTAAAAATCTTGCATAAACAAGAATCTCACTACATTTATGATCTGTCGAGTCCTCAAATTGTCTGGTCAGTGGCCTGGGTGAAGGATTCAAATCACCTAGGAACCCAAGAGCTCTTATGTCACATCTAATCTAATTTCATACTTCACTGACACTGTAATACCTTTCTATTTAGCTAAAAGTTTTTCAAACATTTGTGGAAAATATGCTAAATAAAACAATATATCATGCAGAATATAACTACTGACTGAAAAATGGAATAAATGCCAAGTACAATGAATTTCTTTTTAAAAAGTAGACTCTGTATTATAATTAAACTACAGTTCAAACCTACTTTACTGAGTAGCCATTGTGGTCCTCAACACTTTTATGGGAAGTGTTTAAAAGAAAACATTTCCTGACACAGCAAAACACAAGA
>PVLA01015475.1:12734-25216 GCA_004027455.1 Hydrochoerus hydrochaeris
GGGGGGGCCTGGGAGGAAGGATGCCAGGGCACAACAATCACCTGGCACATAAATGTCCAGTGACTGCACTTGAGTCATGAGGAGGAGTGCTCACTACACTGTCCAAAGTGGGTTAGAAAGGAGTTTTGATGACTGATTTCAACAATCCTGGCCTTAGGTGCTATTCCACACAGCAGAAAGTCATCACGTGAAGCTACGTGAAGCAGGTATCAGACACAGCAGGAACAGCAGGGCAAGTCCCCTACTCTCCCTACTGCAGAATACCTCCAAAACAGAACTGCTTCATATAAGCCGTGAAGGTTACGGCTACAGCCCTCAAGCCTGGGGTAAATCAGTACAGACAGTACTGGAGGCAGCCCTTTCATGGCCAAAGGGTGGTCTGGTCTCTACGCATCAGGTTAATGATTATGCCTTCACACTTTCCCTCCATCACCCCAGCCCTCCTGCACCATTCATTTGGTGCATTCAAGACCTCCTTGAATCTCCCTAGACTATACAGTGTTTCATCAACAACAGTCTGCTCTCTAACACTGGTTCCTTCAGTATCATCCAGGGACACTGCAGCTGTCATAGTCCCCAGGATGTTTGCCCAAAACACGAAATTGCCTACTGGGGCATTTTTCAGAACATGTCCCCATCAAGGGAGAAGTGCTCATGCCACATGATGCTTGTTACAAATGGCACTGCTTTTCAGCATCTCCAAACCTGAAGCTAGTCTACTTCACAGATGTCATTACCCCTGCTTTGAAATCTCACACCGGAAGGTGACCTGTTGCGACAGAACAGTGATAGGCACTTGCTAAACAGTACACATGAGAAGGAAACCAGATGGCAGAACTCTGAGACAGGGAGGGTTAGAGAAGGGAGAGAGGGAGCAGGTAAGCGGTTATGAAAATGAAACCCAGACCCCACTATGAACATCACCGCTCTGTACTGCAAATATATATTAATAAAAAGGTGGATGTTATACAGCCCTCAATTACCAACTATGTATGAAACTAAGCACAAAAATAAAGGCCTTTGGGGGAAAAAAGTGGGGGGACACGATGGCTTGGAAAATGAATGAATATTACTAGTATTTTTTAAAACAAAAAATGATGTCTACAAATTCTGTAGATATTACACACAGAAATATCAATGTGGGAGAAAACTGTAAAGGGAAAAATTAATAGAGAAAACCACAACTGAACTCTAAGTTAAAAAAGAACAGGATCTGGGACTGGGTGTTGTGGCTCAAACATACAGTGCTTGCTTTTGCACGCACAAGCCCCAAGTTCAATCTCCAACGCGCGCGCACGCACACACACACAAAGGCACTGCATAGGCTGTGTTTGTGCAGAGACTGGAGTATGAAAGGACACTGGCCAAGCAGCCCTAGACCTCCCATCCCTGTCCAGCACCACAGTCCCATCCAGCACCTAATTCTTCGGGTTTCTAGAACAGAGCAAAGATGGTAAGGCTCTCATCTAAATGTGAAGTTACAGGGTCTTATCTAAGAGTAACCGTGTTAGAGCTCTCTAGGAGTCCCTCAGTTGGGTGATTTCCTACATGGAAACAGATTTTGAACCCAGAAGGATCAAGAAGAAATCTTATTTGATCCACTAGATTCAAAAAGGAATCACAGAGGGGCCAGAAAGAAACAAGCACAGAATAATGGTGTGGGCAACCGTTCTGCACCCTAAGGGTAAAGGGCTTATCTATTTTTACCTTTTCTTCAATATTTTCAAATACTTATAATGGAGGACCAGAGGACAACACTCCTTGAAAGGAGCACAACTGTCTCCATTCTGGCTAAGCCTGGCCCTAATGTGCACTAATACACATAGAGCTGGCCCAGTTCTGTCTTTATCCCCTCAATGGCTTTAAACAGTGCACACGGATCTAGCCCAAGTGCTGATGTGTGGCCTCTAAAGCAATGAACTGGTAAGTGATGCCCTGCCTGTAGCTCCCAAGTAGTCTGCAAGAGCTAGGCTGAGAGACGCCACACTGTTGGTTGAGAATGAGCCTCAAGAAAAGAGGCTGTGGATTCTCAGGGTGTGAAAATTACACATTGAAACTGCAGCACCTACCCCAAAACACTAGGTACCACCCCAATCTGTGATAATCAGATTACTCTTTGTGGACCCCCCCCACCCCCACATACTGCAGAGATGATTTCAGGCCTCCTACCCAGCCCAGCTCATAGCGTCCCTACTTTCCACAACTCTCAGTCACTCATCCTCTGAGCCACACCCCTCTTCACAAATTAGCAAAACCTGGGTTTGACCCTGGGCTGAGGCCTTTGTTCCGGTTAGCCACTTTCCTGACCGAACTGAGAACCCCTCGGCTCTCTATAACTGTACACAGGCCTCAGGGTCTTTCTCCTGGCTGTGGGTTGCACTGAAAGTGGTAGACTGGAATTGACTCTAGAATTACAGTAACTTCTCCGTGGATCACAGATGTAGACTTCTCTGGCTTTCCACACTTCTCACTGTGGGGGTCAAGGTATCAGTAACCAGTGGAAAGACAAAGAGGTTGGAAGAGAAGAGTGGGGGAAGCCCCACACCATCCTCCTGCTTTCATGGACTGCAACCATTAGGCCCTAAGTCTCCGAGCAACCCCACAAGCCTAACTCGCCAAGACTGGGCATTTATAGCCAACCTTCCCCCAGGAGCTCACTGCACACACTTGCCAGCTCCTCCGGTCCAATCCATCGACCAAGACCAAGTAAAAATCCTGTGCCCTGGGTTAGGACGAGGGAGCGATTCGAACTCAAGTGCTCTTGTGCTCAGTTACTGGTTACTACAAGGAAAATGTGACCAACACCAGGGAGAGAGGGGGGAGGGGAAGGGGGAGGGGGGAAGGGGGAGAGAGGGGGAGGGAGGGGGGAGAGAGGGAGAGGGAGGGAGAGAAAGAGAGAGAGAGAGAAAACATATTTGAAAAAGAATCACAAAATTCAGTAAGAAAAAGAAAACAAAAAGAATGCACATTAAATTTGGTGAAAATAATTTTAGTAATGTGTTTGACAAGCTTCTTGAATGTAGCTGAAATCCTCCAAAGTACCAAAATGAAACAAATTATTACTGAAACAAACTGCAACAGGAAAAACGATCTCCACTTCCCATAGCACCTGTTGTGCTGCAAGCTGCTGCAGTGTGGGAGCAAACGAGGCCTTATGCAGGCCCAGGCAAGGCCAGTGCTCCACCCCCAGCAATGCCCAGCCCCAGCCTAACGCTTAGCCTCCATCTAACTGTGGACCACCGTGAGCTCTGGGTATTCTGCCAATGTTCATCTTTAAGAATTCTTAAAGTCAGTCTGTACTGAAATGTGTATTAATTCAGCTACTTTTTAAAAAGACATTCTTATATATGATACTGCAACTTTAAAAAAAAAACACATAACTAAATATTTTCTTCTCAATTTCCTTGTATTAAGTCAAAAGATAATGACATATTGTTCAAAAGGTAAATGAAGCATACCATTTATAGAATAAAAAGGTTATTACACAAGGGGAGGGTTAAATACAGCATATTAGTTGGCCCTCCAATCTGTAACAAAAATTCTACATTTATAAAAATTCAGCTAATTTTATTTCATAACATTTTATAATGTAGGTTACACTTCAATTTCACAAAATATAGCAACACTGCAAAATAACCATTCATTCAACAAACACTAAACACCTAATCTGTATCAGGCACTGTTGTAGGCACAAAGGAAAGAGTGGTGAACAAAGACAAAAATAAGCTTGAGGAACATGAAGACACACCACGATGATGCACGAGGAAAAATAAAGTGAAATTATCTGTTGGCCTTAAGAGGCCAAGTGCCAAGTATCTCTTTACTCCCCGTGTGTAATAGTCTACATAAGGAAAAGAATGGAAATCCAGCCCTGGAATCTCTTACCTTAAATCTAAGCAACCACTTAATGCATAAATGGAGCAAATAAAGAGGTAAGGAAAAAAAGCATTGAAAGGTTAGTTGGAACTTCAGGATGTGAAGAGAAAGAAAAAAAACAAAGAAAAAACAAGTTAAGCATTCAGCATTAACAAAATAATGTTTCAGTAGATCACAGAAAGAGTGATTAAAGCAGAATGTGTCATGAGTAGGAGTTTCTTTGATGAAACTACTGAAGGCATATTCTATTCAAAAAATTTCATCAATGATCTCTTCAAATTAGGAAACCTTAAACACTAATGCACAAATAATGAAGGGACTACAGAGTCCTACAGGAATAACATTTTACTCTGAAGATTAAACAAGAGCTGCAGAAGGTGATCTTTTTATTACATTAACAGGCAAGCACAGAAGTGATTTTTTAAAAATATTCCTCGTGTCTTTTGGCATTAGATTCTGATAGTACCTAAAACAGTCTATTAACAGTTGTTGGCCTTGAATAAATTTTCCCAAGTTAAAATAAACTTCGGTTATCAATTGACTATCCAGTTACACATCCTACTTTAACATGCTCTAATTAATCCAAAAGCATATAAAATTAAACATCTAAGTCCAGCTAATAAAGCTTACATCAAAACTGTGAGGGAAGAAAAAGAGTTTAAAAATAAATTTATACTCTATATTTTCTTATTACCTTGAGTTAGATTAAATTTAATTGATTTCTGGCTAAAACAGTCTAGATATATTTTTATTTAAATAGACATACTAGAAAAAAATCAACTGCATAGTTTCACCACAGGCATATATGTATATCTATTCACAGTCACAATTTATAAGGCACTGTCTTTCAAAGTAGATGAGTATTTTAAACAACTTATTACTTAGCTGAGGCTCTAAGCCATTTTAAGTACCAACACAAATATAAATGAAATGCCCATGTCCTTCAGTCGTGGCTGGTGTGTCTGCTGCTGTTTTGTTTTGTTGTTTGTAGTACAGAGGAGAAAACCCAGGGTGGGCCTGCACTTGCAAAGGACCGGCTCCACCCCCAACAACAGTCTCAGCCCGCTCAGCTCTGTGGCGGGCTCTGCTTCCCAGACACACAAGGCACTCAAAGGCGGCCAAACATACAGGTTACACACTCAAAAACAGCACAAATAGTAATTCATACATTACTGTCCTTTTATCTGCTCTATTCTCAACTTAAAGAAATTATTCTTGGAAAAAAATCAAAGTACATGTTTAGTTTATTAACACAGTGTTTCTGAAAACTAATACCAAAAGTCTGCTGATAAACTTTTGAGATAAGATAAACATTTTAATAACATGCTGAATAATTTCAGTCATATTAATCATTAAAAGGTTATAAAAATCATACCACATTTATATATTACATACGTAGAATTACCATAAATGATTAAGCAAATGCAATTATTTGAAGACTTTTCAAAACTTAAGAACATGGCCAGGGATATAGCTCAAGAGGCACTGCACCTGCCTGGCAAGCACAACTTCCTAAGCTCAGTGCTCAGTACAAAAAAAAAAAAAAAAACTTAAGAAAACACAGCACTAAGAAAAAGCAAAAGAGATTT
Organism: Hydrochoerus hydrochaeris; assembly: GCA_004027455.1. NCBI lineage: Eukaryota > Metazoa > Chordata > Mammalia > Rodentia > Hydrochaeridae > Hydrochoerus > Hydrochoerus hydrochaeris. The sequence goes on from PVLA01015475.1 coordinate 18,200, forward strand.
TTTTTTTTTTAAATTATAGAAATAAAGAATCTTCACAACCACAACTAGACTAGGACTTGGTTCACCAGGAAAGATAAGAGCTTAGTTCCATTATGAACTACTAATTCCAAAAGCTTGAAAAAAACTATACCTACCTTTACCCCATGTCCAATGTCATCTAGAATTGTATAGTCAATAGGTTTTCTAATATAACGAACTGGTCGTTCAAGGTTGGCTGGAGCAATAATCTTGTGTGTCCTTGAAGTGTTTTTATTGGTAGTTAAAATACCAATTTCTCTTCTCGCAACTTTCTCTTTATGAATATCAACTGTCTGCAAGATATAATATTTTAAAGACAATACAAAAATATATGCTCCAGTATCCAGAAAAATCAAAATATAAATGGCCAGAGATTTAGCATTGCTGTTCATATTCACTTGCTCATTTTTTCCTTTCTGGACTACCAACTTTTTCCACTGTAGGTCAACACAAAGGCCAGCAAACTATGCCCCCACAGGTCACATACAGCCCACCACCTGATGTTTACAAACCACAAGCTAAGAGTGGTATTTACAATTTTTTAATGGCTGAAGGAGAAAAAAATATCATGATACGTCAAAATTACGTGAAATTCAAATTTCAAACTGTATTACAACACACCCATGCTGCTCCCATGCTGACTTGTCTATGGGTGACTTTTATACTGCAACAGCAGAGACAAAGAGTCATCATCGAGAATTTATGACCCACAAAGTCTAAAACATTAACTGGTCCCTGCACGGAAAGCTTGCCAACCTCTGGCTCAAAGCATACTAGTATTTACTCTCCAGTAAGATGTAGCTTCATTCAATGATTAAAGAAGCCCCAATAATTAATCTGATATTTTAAAATAAAAGTTCTATTAATGTTTAAACATCTTTTTATTTAAGAAGGGGGAGCTAAAATACAATGCTAAAAATGATTTAAGTTTGACAGAAAACCTGTATTGGGCAAAGCTGCTTATATTTTATTAATACACAATCCTTCTCAAATATCTCCTTTATTTAGGTTGATTAAACAATCACATTAGGTCTAATTTAGTACAAATGACATGTACTTTTACATAGTCTATTTGCTAACAAAGGGAAACTTTCTCAGGTGATTAATATATTGTTTGGTCATATTTTAAATCACAAGTTGCAGCTCAGGGGTTAAGCAGCGATTATTTCAAATGAAATAGAACAGAGGACTGCAAGCACACACAGTAACAACTGTTTCTTGAAACATATTTGTTTTATATATAAGTATGTATATAAATTAGGTATTGGTTACAACACAAAATGTATGTTTCCTTGTGGGATGCAAGGGAAACACTCAAAGTGGTCTCATATTTTACCACCATTCCTTGGTCAAGCACATTGGTAACAGACGCCTTTTTTTTCCCCCAACGGAACTCCTCAGTTCTGCACCTCAACTTCCCCTCTCTAAAAGCAGTAGCTAATAGAGATGATAAATGTCTGACATTATTAACTACTACTGGAAGAATCTCTGCGCTGATGATTCACTCTTCCAAATCTCCTAACGCAGTGGTGGCAAACCTCTAGCACATATGCTGCAGCTGGCTAGCTGTTACCACAGAAAGCTTGAAAGGTTTGCCATCACTGTACATGAGGTAAACCTGAAACAAACTCAAAGTCTATTTCTCTACAATCAAGAGATTAAAAGCAACAGAATTGTTTCACAATAAATGTCTAAATTAAGCTTAAATCAAAAACTCACCCAAGCAGTAATCTTGTTTTAAGTATTTAAGAAAAATAAAGTTTCCAAACATTTACTGTGCATCTTAGATAAATTATAAATCTTGCTACCCTTGAAAAGTATTTGAGGGAGCTACCATGGAGAAGAACATTGCATTAGTGACATTTTTAACTTCAGAGAAACAGAAGTTTGAATAGTTTAATGAAGCATGTCAGGTCATTAAAAACATGGGTAAGGAAAATTATTTCATACTTCAAAATAAATAAAATACAACACTTTAACTGGTTTTTGTCATACAAAAGAAAATTTATCAGAAACAGTATTCTCTTTGAAATCTTTTTAATCTCCTTAGTTTTTAGAAACAAACTTTACTTCCTCAGAAATGAAGCCGTAAGGACACAATCCTGACCACTGAGCTGACAGCAAAAGGGACCCTTGCCCGTGCACCAGAGGGTGCGGCAGAGCTGGCCTGGGCGCAACAGGGTGCACAGCACCCCTCACCCTGAGCTGCAACAAGTCGAAACGTCCCCTTGAGGGCAAAACTGTCTGGTGGAGAACCAAAGATCTAGAGGAAAGCCTAAGTCAGCTATGTCTTTCATTATTCACTCTCAAATAGCAAAAAGTTCCAAACTTTTCACAAGTGTAGACCCAAGATTAATGCCACCAGGCTCTGGGGGGCCCTCTGGCACACCACCTCCCTGACAGAAAGGATTAACACCTCTAGCACCTAAGAAGAGCTATTTGGCAACGTTAACATTTTTAAAATGTCTATCATAATAAAGATAATATATGGTTATGAAAATCAGAGAGTATTAAGATGTACTCTTGCGGCCCCATTACCACAGCAGGCTGAAACGCAGATCCATGGACAGACCCAAACAGATCTTCAGACAGCGGCTGTGGCTCTACCTATAGCTTGAATAAAAATCGGATGAACACTAACCCTATTCCACACCTAAGGGGGCATTTAGTCCCAAAGAGCTGAGGTTTTTAACAACTGCCTATTTCAAGATTCTTTATAAACGTCCTCTTGTAGAAAACCTAATGGATTCAAATTAGAATAATGCAGTCAAACCACCTGCTAGGTACCGTCACCTACCTTCAACACTCATCAACTCACAACTAAGCATCAGCTTTTAATATTTAATAAAGTTCCTATACAATATTTATTTTAAAGAGAATAAAACAAAAGAGGTATACAATAATTTTTTAAATGGCTGCTGTTTTTCCTAAACCAAACACACTTCAGTGATTACCACTGTCTTCCTAATATTCTTTGACACTGCAATACTAAAATGCATTAAGTTAAAGCTCTGCAAGTACAGGTTCATCAGTGACATTTAGGAAGAATTTAATATGAAATTACTTCAAATGTATCCCGAGTTTCTAAAGTCACGAATTAAGGGTTTGGCAATAAAGTTGCTCTCGCGTAGAGGCGGCCTCCGGGGCAGCACTGCGTGCAGCAGCGACCAGGGCAGCTGCGGCACGCCTGACGCGGACACAGCCCACGGCCGCCAAGCCCGCTGCCAGCGGCGCCGGGACAACTGTCGCAGTGCTCAGAGCTCTCGCCCGCCCGCGGTTCCTCACGTCTACCGCCAGGCTGGCCCGCATGCGGCGGCTCCCCTGCCACAGGGCAGCGCAAGCTGCAGCCGGCCTGGAGGCCCTGGCACTGACCCCCGGAGCTCCTCGCAAGCCCGAGCACGGCTCCCACACCTTCCTCGTGAGGCCAGCGCGTGCTCGGGCTGCAGCACACGACAGGCAGGCGCCGAGGTGAGAGTCGCCTGCCTCAGCCTCTCACTGCCGTCCCGGCACAGCTAACGGCTGACCACACCGCACAGCACTGCCTCCCTCGGCTGCCCCTCGGTGTGGGCACCTCTGCGACCCAACGGTTGGGGGACCCGCTCAGCCAGGCTGCACATTCCCAGGCAGGACTCAGATGTTTAGCTGAAACGTTAGCTTACTGGTGAGACATTTCATTAAATTACAAAAGTGTGCTTTAAATAACGCAGCTTTCATAAGACAAGTCGCTTACTAAAAAATCAGGTAGGTAAGTTTTAGCTCTTCATTTGTTATACAGTGATATAAAAACTACACAGAGAAAATTAACTAGGAAGTACATAAATTCCCTATCCCATGTATAACTGCGATATCTCCTTAAAAAGAATTTTTCACAAAACTATATATAAAGCTTTATATATAAAGTTTTAAATTAAAAAATTATTCTTCGAGGTTTATATATTCTTGAGAAGAATTAACTCCAGGCTTATATAATCATTCCTTTCCATCTCCCTTACTTACCACCTACCAAATCAACGCCTGGCCAGGTAAACTCCATCACGTTCTCGGCAGGGGAAGCAGGCTACTTTAAGGCCTCTGTGTCACCTTCAGCCTCTCCCACGGCCTGCCGCCCTGCCCCTCCCTCAGGCACCCTGGGCCTCCCTTCCCTCCCCGTCCCTTACCCTCTCTTCTGGGTTTTCCTTCCTGGTTCTGGGAAGAGAACCCAGGGCTCTGCTGGTGGCCAGCAAGCCTCCCCCACTGAGCTATGTCTCCAGCCCCTGATCTTTTGTTCTAATTTACAATGAGCTGAATACCATCCTATTTGTACTGAGCAAAACAAAGGGCCTGGCTCAAAATTAGATTTACTTTGTAAGTTCATAAGAATTTCAGTTTGAATAATGCTCTAGAAACCTTTCTTGTTAACTTCCCAGAAATAGAAACAGTAAACAGCATTCATCTTTATACATTCTGCCACCCTGACTTAAAGGTGTATGTGGTTGGATATGTAAGTATTTAGGAAAATTAAATGTTTGCTCTGATGACCACATATTAGTGAATATGTTAATTTAACTCCTGCTATCAGTTCAGAGGTTAAAACTTTCAGTTATTTTTTAAATATTATAATATATACTAAAAAAGAACTAGCAGGACTATGCAAACAAGCTGACAATGGAACCTCAGTAAAATTCACCATCCCTAAACTCTGGATCAAGAACCTACTCTAAGACACACACCCCCACACCCCATGGATATGCTGAGTGTAGTGTAAACTGCTGTGCTATTTAACACTATATATTCTTTCAGCATCAAAAGTGTCTCATTACATTCCTAACCAAGTCTTTCCTTTAAAAACAATTGGCACTTAGAAGGCATTGGTTATGCCCAGGTATGATGGTACATCCCTAAAATATCAGTATTCTGGAAAACTGAGGCAGGAGGATCACAAGGTCAAGCCTAGCCTAAGTAATTTAGCAAGACTGTCTCAAAATGTTAAAAATTTTTCAAAGGGCTGGAGACACTGCACAGTGCAAAGGCCCTGGGCTCAATCCCCAGTGCTGGGGGGGATAAAAAAAAGCATAGTTTATTATTTTACTTCATTTAAATATATGTTTCCTGATACATAATTGATAGTGTCAATGGAATTCCAGCTAAATTTCAATTCAAGGGAATACAGGAAACAGACCAGTTATATTTGAGTACCAGGGGTTGAAATCCACAGACTGAGGTAACAGCAAATATGTCAACCTTATTTGTAAGAAACTCAGAAAAATAAAGAATTTAAGATGGAAGATAGCTCAGAAATCACCTGGTGAGGTTTATAATCTCACAGAAAACTGAGGACCCAAAAGTCAAATGTAATACAAAGCAGTGTGAAAAGCCAGCAAAAAAATCTAGATCCCAACTCTCCAAATCCATTCACTGTTGACATTCACTACAATGGAGACAAAAGCAAGAGCACTGGGAAGCCTAACCATGCTTTGGTTCTTAGAAAGAAAAAATGAAAAGAGGAAAGCAAAAACAAGATGACTGACCAGTGACCAACAGAATACAAAGCCTCCCGGGACAAACAACTCATACGCCTGAATAACACACCCTGGAGAGACCCAACAGAGGGAGATGGATCCTCTTGACACAGGAAGAAATTAAAACGTAAAAAAGCTCATCAAATACTTCGGGGCACTACAACTGAAACATCTAAAAATTACAGGACACAGCATTTTCGTGCGCAGCAACCCACCCAATTTTCAAAGGCCTGAATCTGCGCTAGCCGGCAGAGCCACCCAAACTCGTTTCCAACACCACTCACAGGAATCACAGCAGCACTGAAGTCCGGGGCTGGTGAGCCCAACAGAGAGCAGAGCCAGTGAAGGGACCTTCATTAATCCACAGTCAGTGCTGGGATTGGGACCCACCCCCACGGGAAGGGCACAACCAAATAGGTGACATGTTGGAATCGCGCAGGAGGAGCCTGAACTGGGAGCAACAATGACTTCAGTTGGTTCCTCCCTCCCAAGAGCAGATTCCTGGGATTTGCTTGGACTGGGCTGCGTCCCTGGCTGGGACCCAATGAGCCATCCCAAATCATTTCCCTGCGCCTAGCATGCACTAACCGGGTGAAGGCACCTGAAGTTTGGCTGGCCCAGTGGGGAGGGGCAGGCATATGCAGCCACTGCTTACACCTCAGTGACAAGAGCAGGCAGGAGAGGGTAGAGTTCCCTCACCAGTGTCCTTCAGAGGAAACATGGCCAACAGGGAAGGGGGCTGAGACCTGCATTGTAACCCATGTGAAGGAAGCCAGGGCCATGACAGGAGAGAGAGGCAGGAGGAGGCCCCCAGCCCAGAACCCTGAGAGCACTGATCCAGGAGAAGGAAAAACAAAGGAGACTGAGAGTGGCAAACACGCAACATCAGACATGGCTTCAATGGACATTAAGAGATATCTTCGGGACCTTGTAGACAAGCACAAAACTGAAATATTAAATCAGGTAAAGCAGGATATGAGTAGAGTAATAAAAGAAATGCTCTCAGGAAGCATCTCTCAGGATGATACAGATGGAAGAAGGGAGGAACACCAAAAAAGGAGAGAAACATTCGATAAAGAATATAAAGAAAATATAGAATACATGAAGCAGATTCAAAGAGACTACCAGGAAATTAAAAACTCCACTGAAAGCTGACAAACTCCTTAAAAGAAACTAAGGATAGACTATCAAAACTTGAAGACAAGTTTGCAATGTGTAATCATGAAAGGAAAGATCTCGTAAAAACAACAAGGAAACAGGCAGTAACAATACAAAGGCTAGAAGATGACAAGAAATCTACAATTTAAGAAACATGAACAAAGAAGCAGGAATACATACAGGCGAATTACAAAGGCTATTCACAGAAATAATTAAGGAAAACTTCCCAAGCATGAGAAAAGAAAATGACATTCAGTTGTGTGAGGCATAGAGAACTCCAGCCACCTACAACCAAAACAGATCTACACCCAGACATATAATAATCAAGATACCAGAAATTCAA
>PVLA01015476.1:0-25114 GCA_004027455.1 Hydrochoerus hydrochaeris
GGTGAGCTGTGTCTTTTCTCTTGCAGCTTTTAATATTATGTTTTTAGGCTGTATGTCTGAGATCTTAATTATTATGTTTCTGGGTGTGGTTTTATGTTGATTATGACTGTTTGGTGCCTCACTCATCTGCACATCAGGTTCTTTCCCCATTTTTGGAAATTTTCTGCTATTATTTCTGTAAATATGCATGTCCTTTGCCTTGACTTCTATATCTACACTAATGCCCATTATTCTTATATTGTTGCTCTTGGCAACATCATGAAGCTTCTGGAATGTCATTTCATGCTGCTTTGTTATTTTTAAAAGTTCCATCCTTTCCTGATCACTAACTGTGATCTTGTCCTCAAGGTCCAAAATCCTATCCTCAGCTTCCTTTAGGGGTGCTTTCAACTTTTTGTTTCTTGGATGTCTCTTTGAGTTTGTTTCATGAATTCTGCTTGTTTTCTATATTGTTCATTCAAAGTTTCAATCATACTCATGTGCTTTTTTTTCACTACTTCTTCTTTAGATGCATTCAACAACTCCTTTACTAAAGTTTTTATCTCTATCTTTACATGGGAGAGTACTTCTAACTTGATTTCCTCTATGGCCTGATGCAGTTGATTTTTATTTCACTCAATATCTTTTCATAGATTACTGGTATGTTACTTTTGGATTCCTATATTTCAATGTCTCCTATATTTGCTTCTGGTGAACTATATGTTTGAGGCTGCATTTTGGGTTTTCCTTTTGTCATTTTCACTCTGCCTCGTGTTTTCTGTGTGTAAGAGGGTATCACACACACCCTTTTCAGACACACCAGAGTTAGTTGGAGGCATTTTACTTCTGGCCCTATTTGTCCCCTGTACACCTCTGTTTTAGGGGTATACTCATCACTTGATACAGTTAATCTGCCTTAGTCCAAAGTTTGCCACCTGGGAGCAAAGTTCCAAATTTTCTCACACTTACTGGAGCCCACTGAGATCTTCTGATGGTGCCTGTGGCAAGGGTGTCCCCTGGAGGAGGTTCTGGGTAATGCACCCTTGAATTGGGCTTGTGCTGCATTCTGGTGGCAGGGCAGGCCCTCAGTGGTGGTTTGGGGCAGCCTACGCCTGAGGTGGGCTTGCACTGAGTTCTTGTTTATGTTCTTGAGTCAAGGTCTCGCTTTGTAGTTCAGGCTGGCCCTGAAGTCTCTTTGTAGTCTAGTCTGGCCTCAAACTCTCAATGATTCTCCTCACTCAGATTTCCGAGTGCTTGGTTTACAAGTGTTTGCCACTGGTGCTTATCAACATTTTTCAAACACCATTAAAATCAATACTTTGGTTGAATTATATTATGGAACATCCAAATGGATAAAGTACCAGGAGAGCAATGCTGGTTTTTTTTTTCCCTTTATCTCCATTCTTTTCTTCACTGGCATCATCTGATCCTTAACCTGTTAGATTCCTTGGTCCCTGTTTCAAAGAGGGTCATGTGGCTTACATGGCTTCCAATCCCTTGTCTGTCTTTTTTTTAGTGTATCAAAGCCATCTATGTTAGAGATTATAGCCAACCTTCTCTGCCTCATTTCTGCTATGCTATTTTTCTGCCTTTGTTTGTCTACTTTTCTTCTTCATTGTACTGCCTGACCTGTTCTTTGAAGCCTTTCTGCCACTGTTCTTAAAATACTGGTATTTTTTTCTCTCTACAATGTCCTTCAGTAATCTCTGTAGGGTTGGATTGCTGGTCACAAATTCCTCCAGCTGCTCTTTGTCATGGAAGCATCATGTTTCCCCATTAATATCTAGTGACAGTTTTGCATTGTACATCAATCTGGGCTGGAGGCTTGGAATACTTTGTTCCAAGCTCTTCTTGATCTGATGATCTGTGTTGAAAAGCCTGCCATGATCTTGATGGGCTTTCCTTTATAGGTAATCTATTTCTTTTCTCTGATGGCTTTTAATATTCTGTTTTTATTTTGAATTTCTGGTATCTTGATTATTATATGTCTGGGTGCAGCTCTGCTTTGGTTTTAGGTGGCTGGAGTTCTATATGCCTCACCTAAACAAATATCATTTTCTTCTCCCATGCTTGGGAAGTTTTCCTTAATTTTTTCTGTGAATAGCCTTTTAAGTCACCTGTTTTTCTTCCTGTCTCTTCATTCATGCTTCTTATTCTTAAATTATAGATTCTCTTGTCATCTTTTAGCCTTTGTATTGTTACTGCTTGTTTCCTTGTTATTTTTAAGAGATCTTTCCCTTCATGATCACACTTTGCATACTTGTCTTCAAGTTTTTATAGTTTATCCTTAGTTTCTTTTAAGCAGGTTTGCCAGCTTTTCATAGAGTTTTTAATTTCCTAGTAGTCTCTTTGAATCTGCTTTATGTATTCTAGATTTTCTTATATTCTTTATCAAATGTTTCTCTCTTTTTTCTGTGTCCATTCCTTCTACCATCTGTGTCTTCTTGAGTGGTACTTAGTATTTCTTTTATTAATATACTTATATCTTGCTTTACTGATTTAATATTTCAGTTTTGAGCTCATCTACAAGGTCCTGAAAATATCTCTTAATGTCCATTAAATCCATGTGTGATGTTGCATGTTGGCTGCCTCAGTCTCTTTTATTTTTCCCTCTCCTGGATCAATATTCTCAGGATTTTGGGCTGGAAGCTTTTTCTTGTTTCTCTCTCTTGTCATGTTTTTGGTTTCTTCCAAACAGGTGTATAGTGGAGGTCTCAGCCCCTTTCCTCGTTGGTTATGGCTCTTCTGGTGAAGCATGCTGGTGAGGGATTTCTGCCCTCTCCTGTTTGCTCTTTTCACTGAGGTGTAAGCAGGGGCTGCATATGATGGCCCCTATCCTTTGGGCCACTCAAACTTCAGGGGACTTCACCAAGTTAGTGTGTGCTAGTTGTAGGAAATTGGTTTGTGATGGCTTATTTGGTCCCAGCCAGGGGCATGACCCAGGCCAAACAAATCCCATGAATCTGCTCTGGGAAGGGAGCAACCAACCAAAGTCACTGTTATTCCTAGTGCAGGCTCTTCCTACCCAATTCCAACATGTTCTCTATTTGGTCTCACCCTACCTGTAGGGATGTCTTATTCCAAGCATTGATCATGGATTACTGAAAGTCCCTTCACCAGTTCCATTCTCCATTGGGCTCATCAATCCCTGACTTCAGTGCAGCTGTGGCTCCTGTGAATCATGGTGGGAACAAGTTCAGTTGGCACTGCGGGTCATGGCAGGTTGTGGCCAGTGTGAATTTGGGGGGCTTGGTGGGTGGCAGTGAAAGTGCCATGTTTGCTTTTTTTAGCTGTTTCAATTGTAGCCCCAAGACTGTGTGTTTGACAAGTTTTTTTTGTTTTAATTTCTTCCTGTGTCAAGAGGATCCATCTCCCTCTGTCTGGATCTCTCCAGAATGTTTTATTCTGGCATGTGAGTTGTTTCTCCCCAGGAGGTTCTGTATTTTGTTGCCCACTGATCAGCCATTTTAGCTCCTCCAATATTTTTAACACTAAGAAATTTAAGAAGCCATTGATTAATCAAATCAAAGGATTCTGGGAAGGATAACTATGGAGAATTGAGCCTATGCAGAGAAAGAAATAAGAAATATAAAAATATCAAATGAAATGTGACAAATATTGTAAATTTTAATTTCCTATACTTTAAAATAAAAGAATGGAGGTAAATTATTCTATTGCATATGTCTTTAAGCTACATAAGAAAAAAATTTATGAGAAAAATAGAAAAAGCATTGAAAAATATTGATCAATTTTGTTCAAGGGGTTTTATATTGGGTGTTTTTTAATAAGGGTTGGTAATGAAGTTTAATGGTATAGTGCATGCAGTTGTGCTCCATGAACTGAGTTCAAACCCAGTACCAAAAAATATTGTATATACCTTAGGTGACATAATCTATTTTGGTGTGTTAAAATTACAGCTCATGATAGCTGAAGAGAACCAAACAGTGAACCAAGAATATATAGAGACACTACGTAGTCCTCACAAAAATTAAAATTTAAAGTAAATTGTATTGTAAACATTCTGTGGATGAATTTGATGATTAAAAAGCTAAATTCTTTAAAACTGTATTAGAAGAAACAGATAAACCTAATCATGTACATTATAAGTTATTTATGAAAAGCATTCATATTAATTAAATCTTTGTAATTTGCAGAACCAATTCTCACCTCTCCTTCAAACTGGAATTATTGATGTGATATTGGATGAACTCTCTTTAACTGTGAAAAGAGATAAAATTGAGAGATAAAAGTAAAAGATAGAACCTGGGTGTCAAATTTATTGCTAAAAGTAACCAAATGCAAAGTCTTGTGATCAGCTAGGGAAATATGAAACACAAATAAATTCAGGCCATAGCCATGAATATTATTCTATATTGAGCAAGTTTGATCATATTTTGCTGTTTGCAGTATAGGTTTTTAAAAACTAGTATTTATATTACAATGTCCTGGCCTCAAGAAAGAGGACATAGCATCATAAATTATTTCAAGAAAATTACCTGCACTATATGAGCTATATGGTGATATAAGACATAAATGGTGGGTCAAAAGTATGTAATTTAAAGTTTCTTATGGCCAAAAGGTTATATTATGCATATTTAACAATGATATGAATGTTTTCCAACTAATGAAAAAATATAAAATAGCCAAATTTAATTTAAATTTTAGAATTCTTTCAGGTTAAATAATGTCTGCAAGTCAATATTTTTTGATTTTTACAGATTCTATTGAGAGGTTGACCAACAAATCCAATAATATAAATTTTCTAACTCAATATACATACATAAAAATGAATATAAAGAAAAAAATCTTACAGCTAGAAAGAGAAAAAAGCCAATAATTATATGAAATTATTAAGACTTTCATGTAATGAGGAATAACCCTAAAAATACATTTAATATATTGACTATTAAATATTTAGTAAATTATTAGTTTTAATTACAAATTAATTTTCCATGATATAATTGCAAACATTATTAGACATAAGATAAAAAGTGAATAAAGGAATCAACAAATGTTATAATAGAAATTGAGATGTATTAAATACATAGATATATAGATTCATAACTGCGCATCCAGAAAAACATGCACAAAACAGTAATATAGTCTTCCTTTCCTCTATTAATTTTCATTTTCTAAATTGCCTTCCACATCCAGAGATATAACTTTTTATAGCTTAATATTAATTCAACTTTTAGCATTATTCTGAATTCAAAAGTGGGAACTTTTGATTTCTGTTATTTTTTTTTCCTTTTTAGGTATTATACTTATGAACTAATAAATTCAGTAATGTAGTGAGATACCAAGTCAACACTCAGAAATCAACAGCCCTTTTATACGCAAGCAGAAATGTAAAGGACACAGAAATCAGGGGAAGCACATCCTTCATGACAGTGGCTAGAACAATGAAATACTTAGGATTTAATCTAACATAGGATGTAAAAGATCTTTAAGGTGAAAACTATAGTGTCCTTAAAAGGATAAAGTAAAAAGGATAATGAAAAATATTGTCAGCAAATGGAAAGATATTCTTTGCTCTTGGATAGGAAGATCAAATATAGTGAAAATGGGGATACTCCCAAAACTGATACACAGATTTATTACCATCCCAATCAAAATACCATTAGCATACATCATAGATCTAGAAAAAAACAATCCTAAAATTCATTTAGAATCAGAAGAAACCTAGAATGTATAAAGCAAATCTGGGCCAAAAAGACAAATCAGGGGTCATTGCAATCCCAGACCCATAATTACACTACAAATTTACTGTGATAAAATCTGTATGATTTGGGGGGAAAAATTGATCCGAGGATCAATGAAACAGAATAGAAGATATAAATGTTATCTTTGACAAAGGAGATGAACATGTTCACTGGAAGAAAGATATCCTCTTTAGAAGCTGGCATTGTGAAAATTGGCTTTCTGGTATGCTGAAGACTAAAACCTGAACCACATCTGTCACCATGAACTAAACAAAATGTAATATAATACTAAAATAGAAACACTAAATTTACTGGAACAGGAAAAAATGGAAATCTTGAAGACATAGGTGTAGGCAGAGAGTTGATGAACAACAACCAAACTCCAAGGAAAATATTAAAAATATTCAAAAAAATGGGATCTCATCTTAGTAAAAAAACCTTAGCACAACTAAAGAAATCACCAACAGAGTGAAAAGACAACTCAGATACTGGGAAAAAATATAATCATTTGTCCCTGAGACAAAGGGCTGATATCTAGAACATACAAAGTATTGAAAAAAATCAGACTCCAAATTCAAAGAACCAATTCAAAAATGAACTTCTGAGATAAATACACACTTCTCAGATGAAGATATACAAATGGCAAATAAATACATGAAAAAAAGTTCAACAAGTTTGGTTATTAGAGACATGAAATTAAAACAAATTTGAGAGTCCACCTCATTCCAGAAAGAATGACTATAATCAAAAAAATCAACCAATAACAAATGCTGATGGGGCTGTGGGAACAAACAACCCTTCTTCACGGTTGGTGAGAGTGTAGACTGGGGCAACCACTGTGGGAGTCAATGTGGAGATTCCTCAAAAAATTAGTATTAAATGTCCCATTTCACTCATCTATTCCATTTCTTCATATCTTTTCAGAATTAAAAATGTTTTACCACAGAGATACATGTGTGTTCTTGTTGATAGTAGTAAAATTTGTAATAGGTAAACTTTGGAAACAACTGAAATGACCATCAACTGAGGAATGTATACACAAGGTGTATTTTTTATATATAACAGAGTACTACTCAGTCATAAAGAAAAACTGGACACTTTGGCAGGTAATTGGATCCAACTTGAGATCTTACTCATCAGTGTAATAAATCACGCTAAATATGGAGCCAGAATAGGCATCAAGTGATATTAAAATAATTTTGAACAGTTGTAAAAATTACAAGGAACTTTTCCTTTTTACACATTGGCTACTCTCAATTCACATGTATGCACCTGGTAGATTTAATACAGAATTCATAATTTTAAGTTAAAATATGGATTTCTAAGCAATGTTAATTAAAATGTCAAAGTATGTGTTAAATAATAGTAAAGTAAAAGAGAGCACAAATAGAAAAAAATGGTACATTACTTTAAGAAAGAGGGAACTAAGAATTTCCCAAAGAAAAACAGAAAAGACAGTTATAATTATTCAGCATTATGGTTATTTTAACGGATTGGAGCCCTCTCTCTTCTGCACAATTATAACAACAACATTTTCACCTCTTTGTTTCTAAAGTTGTAGATGAGAGGTTTCAGCATGGTCATCAAAATAGTGTAAAACACAGAAGCCACATGATCCTTCCACAAGGAGTAAGACACATTAGGTTTTAAGTAAGTAAAGATCATAGTGCTATAAAAGATGGTGATTCCCAGAAGATGAGAGACACAGGTACAGAAGGCTTTGTTCTTTCATGCAGTGGAATTAATTTTAAGGATAGTGGAGAGAAAGGACACATAGGATACAGATATGGTGATGAGGACACTATTAGGGTGGATCCACCAAAATGAAAAAAACTATTTCAACCTCATATTTATCACAGCACTACAGGGCTAAACCTGGGAATGTATCACAGAAAAAGTGATGGATGATATTAGACTTACAGAAATGTAGATGTCTCATGCAAACAGCATTAGTAATGGAGTCCATGAAGCCCAATATATATTATCCAGTTATGAGAGCATTGACTAATTTTGTTGACATAATGTGTGGATAGTGTAGAGGTTTTCAGATAGCTACATAGTAATCATAGGCCATGGAGAAGAGAAGATACCTTTAAGTGTCACAAAAGATGAAAAGAAAGTATATCTGAGTGAGGCAACCCAGGAATGAGATGCTCTTGCTGCAAGTCAGTAAATTCTGTAAGGTTTTAGGAGTGATGACACTTGAGTAGCTGAGGTTGAGGAATGACAGGTGAGTGAGAAAAAAATTTATTGGGATGTGAAGCTGGAGATCCAGGAGAATGTCAGTATCATTCCTGTGTTCCCCAGCACTGTGACCAGGTAGATGAGGAGGAAGAGCAGGAAGAGGACCAACTGTGTGTCTTCAGAATCTGCCAACCCCAGGAAGTTGAAGTCAGTTACATTCTTGTAGTTTCTTCTACTCATGGTGTCTGCTGACATTATTATACTTATGAGTAATCAATTTAAAGATTAGACTGTTGGCAATATGGTTTTATTTGTTTATGGCCTAGAATTTATCACAATTAGTTAAGTGTTTCTGTAATTGAATAAAATCTTTATAAACAGGAGCAAGAATATTTAATTAGCATGGGTCAATTTAAGTGAGGAAAGTTGTATGTATCTCATAGTTTATGGATATTTCAGTCTATAACCAGCAGTCTCCAAAGCAGAGTGATGTGGCAGAGGGACATTAACTCAAGGTAGTGCAAAAACAATATAAGTGACAAGAGTGGAAGTGGGGAGAAGAGCCAGCCTCTTTTCCTCCTTTATATTTTAAGCAGGCTACCCAACCTAGAGCAGGTGTAGCACTACACCATCTCTGAGCCCTTTGCACAGGCTCAGGACCTTTACAATGTGAAGACTCTGGCCCCCTGCTGAGTCACTTATTTGAACTTTTAAACTTCTCAAATTAAAACAATGAATCAACCCTCACAATATTTTGAGAGTAAACAGCTGTTATAAGGCATATGCCCTATATCCTAGGACTTATAACTGCTTAGTCACATAGTTAAGCTCTAGACATCTCCAACTGACACAGTGTATCAACTATTACCAACATGTATTGATGTGGGTAGAAGTTGAATTTTACATAAAAGGTTGCAGTCTTTTTCTAGCACGAAC
The DNA here is from genome assembly GCA_004027455.1 of Hydrochoerus hydrochaeris. Classification (NCBI taxonomy): domain Eukaryota; kingdom Metazoa; phylum Chordata; class Mammalia; order Rodentia; family Hydrochaeridae; genus Hydrochoerus; species Hydrochoerus hydrochaeris. Next base: position 8,802 of record PVLA01015476.1, read on the forward strand.
CTTTTGCTACTCTAAAACTTTTCCTTTTTTAACCCATTGAATTCACTTAAATGTATTATTCCATAGTGTCTGAAATATTTTAGTTCAGAAAACAAGCAGGGAGTGTTACTTTCGTGAAATCAGAGCAATTGCATGTTGACATTGTGACTTTACCAAAACATTTTTACATCAGGTATCATGATAAAAGTTTCAAAGTTTTGTTCATAACTTTTTTTAGCAAAGCTGAGTAAGTATATGCAATTAATATTCTAAAATTCAGTTTTGACCAGTCATTCAATGCACTTTAGTGATATTGGACAGGAGTGGTGATAAGGGACATCCTTGTCTTGTTCCTGATTTTAGAATGAAGGCTTTCAGTTTTTGTCCATCTCAGTCTTCGGTAGGTTCTGTAGGGTTTTTATCATGAACAGGTGCTGAACTTTATTGAAAGATTTTTCTGTATCTGTTGAGATGATCATGTGATTTTTACTTTTGGCTCTGTTGATGTGATGTATTATATTTATTGATTTGCATATGTTGAACCTTCCCTGCATTCCTGGAATAAATCCCACTTGGTTGTGGTGTATAATCTTGATGATTTTCTGCATTCTATTTGCCAGTATTTTATTGAGAACCTTTGCAATAATGTTCATTAGTGAGATTGGTCTATAGTTCTCCTTTTTGGTTGGGTCTTTCTCTGGTTTTGGTATCAGAGTGATTCTTGCCTCTAAAAATGTGTTAGGGAGTACTCTTTCTCTTTCAATTTCATTGGAGATTTTAAGGAATATTGGCATTAAATCTTCTCTAAATTTCTTATGGAATTCAGCGATGAATCCATCATGACCTGGGCTTTTCTTTGTTGGTAAGTTTTTAATCACATTTTTTTTATTTCAGTAGCTGATATTTAGTTATTCAAAATTGTTATTCTTTTTGATTAAGCTTTGGTAGTTCATATGTTTCTAGAAATCTGTCTATTTCCTCTGTGTTTTCCACCCTACATGAGTAGAGATTTTCAAAGTAGGTGTTTATGATCTTTTGAATTTCCATGGGATCTGTAGTCATTTCCTTCTTTTCAGTCCTTATTTTATGGATTTGAGTTTTTTCTTTCTTTTTCTTGATAAGGTTGGCCAGAGGTTTATCAATTTTGTTTATTCTCTCAAAAATCACTTTGATTCATTAATTCTTTGTATTGCTTTTTTTAGTTTCAATTGCATTAAATTCTGCTATAATATTTATAATTTACTTTCTTCTATGAGTTTTGGATGTGACTTTCTCTTCCTTTTCTAGGAGTTTGAGATGTAGCATTAGGTTATTTATTTGTGTTCATTCCATTTTCTTGATGTGACTATTTATTGCTAGATATTTCCTTCTCAGAACTGCTTTCATTGCATCCAATAGGTTACAGTATGTTGTATCTGCATTTTCATTGTATTATAGGTATTGCTTTATTTCTTCCTTAATTTCATCTGTAACCCACAGATTATTCAGAAGGTTGCTATTTAATTCCATATATTTATGCAGGTTTTGCAGTTTTCTTGCCATTTATTTCCAGTTTTAGTGCGCTATGGTCAGATATTTTGCATGGGATAAATTTGCTCCCTTTGCATTTAGTTATGAATGCTTTATGGGTTAATATATGATCTATTTTGGAGAATGGTCCATGTGCAGCTAAGAACAATGTATATCCTGTTGTGGTTGGGAGGAAAGCTCTGTAAACATCCACTAAATCCATTCTGTCATAGATATGGTTGAGTTGTTATTTTTTTGCTGACTTTTTCTAGTTGATCTCTCTCTTTGTGACAGTGGGATGTTAAGTTCTATTATGATTGTGTTCTTGTGTATTTGGTTTTTCATGTCCATTATTATTAGTCTTATATTGTTGGGTGCTTCTGTATTTGGTGCATATATATTTATAATTGTTAGCTCTTCCTCTTGTAGTTTTCCTCTTACAAGTATGTAGTGGCCTTCTTTTTCGCTTTTAATCACTTTAGGTTTGAAGTTCACTTTGTCTGCAAAAATATAGCTATGACTGCTGAGTTTCTGTTGCATGAAATACTGTTCTCTATCCTTTGACTTTCAATCTATAAGTTTCTTTTTGAGTCAGATTTGTTTCTTATGTACAGCATATTGTAGGACTTATTTATTGATCCATTCTGACAACCTGTTTCTTTTGATAGGTGAATTGAGCCCTTTTCCATTTATGGCTATCACTGGCATGACTTTGCCATGTTGTGTTCCTGTTGTTGATTTACTGCTTTTCTCCCTTGTTTAATTTCTTGTCCAGCCTAGTGGTTTCTTTCTATTGTTTTCCTAGAGAGTGTGGTCATTTAAATCCCTATCTAGCACATCTTTCAGTACTCTTTCTATGGTTGGTTTGGTGGATATGAATTTCTTCCTTTGTTCTTTGTGATGGAAGTATCTTGTTTCTCCATGAAATTGGAAAGACAGTTTTACTGGGTACATCAGTCTGGGTTGAAAGTTGTTAGGGCTTTTAGGGTTTGAAATAGTTCACTTCAAGTTCATCTTATCCTGAAGGTTTGTGCTGAAAAGTCTGCCATGAATCTAATAGGCTTTCCTTGATAGATGAGTTGTGTTTTCTCTAACAGCTTTTAGTATTTTGTTTTTATGCTGTATGTCTGGGATTTTAATTATTATGTGTCTGGGTGTATATTTTTTGTTGTTTGTAACTTTTTGGCATTCTGTATGCCTCACTTATATGTATATCAGATTTTTCCCATGTTTAGGAAATTTTCTGCTACTATTTCTGTGACTATTTTAGTTATATCATTTTCATTGACTCCTGCATCTTTACTGATGCCTATTACTCTTACATTATTGCTCTTGGCATCATCTTGAAGCTTCTGGATTGTCATTTCATGCTGCTTTATTGATTTTATAAGTTCCACCCTTTCATGATTGCTATCTGTGGTCCTGTCCTCAACATCTGAAATTCTAACCTCATCTTCATTTAAATGGTTTTGCCAGCTTTCAATAGAATTTTTTGTTTCTTGGATATCACTTTGAATTTGTTTTATGGATTCTGCTTGTTTTCTACATTGTCCCTTCAAAGTTTCAATCAATTTCTCAAGCTCCTTTATTATTTTATCTATTTCTTCTCTATCTATGTTGATCAACTCATTTACTAAGGTTGTTATTTCTGTCTTTATGTAAGACATTATTTTTAATTTTATTTCTTCTATAGCCTCATTGATTTGTTTCTTTATTTCTTTTGCTAGATTTTCAGAGATTTCTGTTGTATGATTTTTAAAGTGCTCTATTTTATTGTTGCATGTACTTACTCCTGATGTACTAGATGTTTGAGATTGCATTTTATTTTTGTTGTTTTCAGCTTTTGTGTAAATATTTGTTCTTTCCCAACAGTCTCTACTGTCCATAGCATGAATATTAAGGTCCTACTGTGTGGCTGATGTTTGTCCAATTTCTGGTTACCACAATGAAAAGTAGAGACTGTCACATGAGTTCCTCCTGCAGGGCCTGTTTGGCCCTATATTCTTTCTGGGCTAACTTGCCTAGTTGTATTGATGTATATCAACTCTTAGTTCCTGCTGTTGCTATGTCTTCAGATTGTTGCAGGTCACCAGATCTACCTGTGTATAGTGTTTGTATCAGCTGAGTCCCTACTGTGTCCCTGGTTGTCTCATAATATGCTCTTTTAATTTTCTCCAAGTTGTGGGAGGCCTTATTGGTGAACTCTTCAACCTGGCTTATATTCTGTGTAGAAGAGGGGATTACCCACTCTCTTGCCAGATTAACCAAGGTTTTACAGTTGAAGGGAGATTCATTTCTGCTCCATTTACCCACTGTAGACCTCTATTTTAGGGGCAAACTCATCATACTGACTGGTGCCAGCTGAGGTCTTCTGTTTGAATGAGGAGTTCCTGAGTCTCCCATTGAGCCAGCACAGTTATTCATTGTATTCCATGGCTCTGGAAGAAGACAATAGATTCAAAGTTCAACCACAGTACTAGGTCCAGGAGGTGGGGGATTTCACCAAAAGGCAGGCCTGTAGCAGACATCTGGGGCATCCCAGGTGTGCCAGGCCAAGGGGCAGATCCACAGTGGTGTTCTGAGGTGGCTCAGTCAGGCCAGGGGCATCCCAGGTGTTTCAGGCTGAGGACTGGGCCCGATGTGGTGATCTGAGGCCACCCAAACATGCTGAGCCAATGGGTCGGCCCATAGTGGCATTCTGAGGTGGCTCAGTTGTACCAGGGGCATCAAAAATTTTCAATTGTAAAAAACAGGATTCTTTTCCAACTTCTCTTGCATGAAAGCAGGAATATCTCCTCCACTCAGATAACTGATGAGAGAAGTCAAACTCTGTCTGAAAAATACTCCTCTGGAAAGAATATGCAGAGCTGCTCCAGGGGGACAAAATTTGGTTTACATTGGACAAAAACAAAAGTGGCTTGGAGTGACCTAGATATAAATTCCCTTGTAGCACTGAGTAGAGCATGACAGAGGTTTGAGGTTGTAGAGGCTCCTGTGTCTCCTTTGGAGTAGCTGGGAATAAATTCTTTGCTCTCCAACAGAAGACATTTACTCCATCTTTCAGAGGCATAGTAAGGAACATTATGGTTTTCAACTGTGGTGTCAAAATAATTTCTTAAGTATTCAAAATAAATAGCTTTAAAATTTATATTTTCAGAATATAGTAGTTTCATGCTTTGCATAATTTCATTCTATCAAATCTAAATTTCTGTTCTGAAAACCTTAGCATTATTCATGAGAAGTCCACATGATATATTTCTGCAAACTTTTTCTGATATTATGCCCATTTCATTTTATCTGATGTAATCCCCTCCAATTTTAACAATGATACTTACTGTGAACCACTTGCTTTAAAAAGTCTTCCAACATTACTCCTTTAGAAATTTTTAAAACTAAAGTTATTCTCAAAATATGAAAAAAAGCAGCAGAAAATTTCCATATTTATATTTTCATTATTGTAACATATATTTAATTTTTGTGTGTTCATTTTTTATTCTGAATAACATATATCACCACAGAAATTTTGTTCAAATGTTAATCAAGTCCAAACTTGACTATTCACATGAAAAATTTGTCGGATAGGAATCTGAGAAAAAAACTGTGAAGGGGAACAGACCAGTGTATGCGGTTCCTCAAGTCTGGTATTTCCAGGACCTGTTATTTAATGCATGTTCAGAATACTGCAGAATTTGGTCATCCTTGGAGGGTGATTCCCAAGGAAAGTTTCTTGGCTGGATTCCATGTACAAAGTTTAAATATTTAATGAATGAAAACATTTGCATTTTCCCTTGAGAATCCTGTATTTTAGAACATAAATACTTAAATTTCTTTTGTGATACCCTCAGTTTTGGTGAAGTCCTTTTATTTACTTTTTAAATTGATACAGATTGATATAAACTTGTGGAATATAATGTTTATATTTAAGTGATCATTCAGGAATATTTTACTAGGGAGTCAGGGATTAAAAACACAAAGGAAAGCTAGGGATTTATCTCAGTGGCATAAGCATTTGCCTGGCAAGCACAAGGTCATGAGTTTAATCCCTAGTACATAAAAAAAATTTAAAAACCCAAAGAGATGCTCATTTTAAGACTGTCACTTATGGGCTGGGGATTTAGCTCAGTGGCTTAAGTGCTTGCCTGGTAAGCACAAGGTCGTGAGTTTGATCCCCAGTATAAAAAAAAAAAGAAAATGACTCACTTATGAAGAATGGAAACATAACATTTTAACCAGGAAGTATTTTATATTTAAAAGTGTGACCTGGCCAGAGTGATAATGAATATTCATTAGCAAAAAAAATATAGAAAACAACAGAATTTGAGCATTTGCTCACCAAGTTACAAATTGGTAAATGCAAACATTTCACCTTCAAAGCTCTACAGTGTGTGTCATAATTGTCCTCATATACTGAATATATATTCCTCTTTCAAGTTTAAATTACCCAGAAATTACAAGATATTAAACTTTATGGTGCACAAATTACCAAAGATTATATAATGAGTTAATGAAATTATGTTAAATATACATAGATGTATATTTATATATACTCACCAATTTAGAAAAGCATGCACAAACCTGTCAACTATAGATGAAATGACTCTCATTTCTTTAATAATTATTTTCAAAACTATTGTCAAAATTAAGATATACCACTTTCCTATAACTTAATTCTACTTTAGTGTATTAGCTCATTCATAATCCAAAATCAGATACTGCTGCCTTATTCTTTAGCTGTTTGTTTGTGAATTAAATTCAACAAAGTGATTTGTAAACCATAAAGGAAAACTATTCAGAGATATGTAGTAAATATATGAAAATATTACAGGCATCCAATTCTTCAGCTGATAATGGCCAGCATTTATTGGATTGTCCTGAAATTTTATATACAACTTCTGATCAGAAGGATGTGAAAGTATTGCATATCATAATCAAATTGGTGTGATTAATCACATGATTTAGTGAATTTCTGTGGTCAAAATACAAAAAGTACTGTTTATATAGCTAAGTGGCACAGAACTGTCTGGCAAGTTCAAGGTCATAATTTTGATTATTGGTACAAAAAAACAAAAACTGAGAGATGTTCAAGATTAGGAATCTTAATCTAATAATCTTACTTTGAAAGTCATTGACCTGACAGATCTTCCTCAGCCTGCTGGGTGCCACCACTGGAAGGCCCTTTCCTCCATGCATCTAGCACACATAGTGAGAGCAAGTAGATCTGCCTTTGTCTGCTAGATGCTGCCATAGGAAGGTCCTATCCTCTGTACACACAGGTTGGGCAGAGAGAGCCAGACAGATGGGCATCTACCTGCCATGTGCCACCACCAGAAAGTCATAGCCTGCAGGTGGCCATTGTGAGCATAGAGAACCAGCAGATCTGCCTTCACCTTCAGGGAGCTGTCACCTGAAGGCTTTTTCCTGCAGACAGCCAGCAGGAACAGGAATGTAAAGCCAGGTAAACCCTGTGCATCCGTAGGCCACAAGTGGAGGCCCTTGTTTCCTTCAGGCAGCCATCATCTGCTAGCAGAAATAGACAAACATACCCCTGTGTGTCTACCACCATTGCAGGAGTCCTAGTGTAGACATATAGGTTAAGAGAAGCAGCCCCATCTCTAGGCACCCCTGATAATCAAGGAAGCACCAGTGTAGCTGCGCAGGTCTGGAGAAGCCTACTCCATGCTCTTTTACCTCCCTGTAAATCTGGAGTTAGAGGAACTCAGGTTCTGGTCCCATCTCCCTGAACTGCATAGTGGGAACCAATGTGGGAAGTGCCTGGAGCTCCACAATCAGCTTGTTGGGAGGAACCCAGGAGAATGTCAAAGTGAAGGAGCAAAAGACAAGCTCAGACCTCTAGCCCACACAGAACAAGTCTGAGAGATAAAACCATGGGAGAAAACAGAAGTCACACACTTGAAATCTCTGAGAGGATAGCAATTGAAATAAGGAATCAACTTCATGAGATTGTAAAAGCAGTCAAATCAGAAATAATATCTCAAGTAAAAGAAGAAATCACAAACATAGTGAAAGAGTTGTTCAGCAGTTCTAAAGAAAACATAGACAAAAAAGAGGATCATAGGAAAATTTTGGAAAACGTGAATGATATTTGAAAGGAATTATAATGCATGACACAGATTCAAAGAGGGATCCAGGAAATTAAAAATTCAACCAAAAGCTGGAAATACCACTTGAAAGAGAGTGAAGATAGACTTTCAAACCTTGAAGGTAGGATTGAATCTAGTGATCATGAAAGGAAAGATCTCTTAAAAATAACATGGAATAAGGAAATAACAACTCAGTGGCTACAAGATGATGTGTTATTGTATTGTTAGATTTACAAAATAATTCTACTCAAAAACTATTTTGAGAAAATGGTTAAGTAAATTAAGTAGTTTTTATCAGGAATAATTTCAAGCAAGAGCTTGAAATCTACTAGAATGAAAAGCAACCCTGGCTTTGCTATCTTTATGTTTCAGTAGAGACACTAACAATACACAAAAATATTAAGACTCTCCCTTTCCAAAGCTAAATAAACAAATTCATAATGAAAAGCTCATAATCAGTAGCATTGATAATGTTCTTCATTGTCAATTTAAGGATAATGTGTCAAAATGAACAATGTGTTGAGTGACTTCTGAATAGTAACCATCTATGTAACATTACAGCATCCTGCATCATAAAATAACCTGCTTATAGAACATGATGTTCTTCCTAGACACAGAGATTAGAGACAAGAGACATTGAAGAGCTGGTGCCCCATAGCTAGATCAATTCAGGATTCATGTGTGACATGCTGAATAAAGTACTTCTGCATTAAACCAAACAAGAAAATACTGCAGACTTTGTGTATGTTTTATTGTCTTGTGCATAAACATATCTGTCCAGCTTTTGTCTTAAAACATTGTTCTATATTTTTAATAGGTGCAAGATTTGTACACATTTAGGAAATAATATATAAAATTACAACATATCAATATGATATTTGACAGTCAAATAAGGATGCTTATTATTTCCATCTCATCAAATATTTATCTTTTTTCTGAGTTTGTAAACACTGGACTCTTCCCATTATCGTGAAATGTAACTTAATTTTTCAAGATGCAATATTTTAATTCATTTGATATGCTTAACAGAAATGTAAAAGTCCTCAGTAAAATTCTAAGAGTTACTGGAATTGAAATAAGAAACTAAGTTAAAAATTGTTCAAAGAAACCTAATAACTTTAACCAAATATAATAGCAATATTGAATGAAAATATATATTTAAATTGTACTAGTTTAATTTTCTAATTTTAATTAAAAAACATGTGGCTATTAATTGGAGCAAAATAACAAATAGCCAGCAAAAAATGCACACACTGAAAAAAACCATGATCTGTAAGTTGCAACCATATCATTAACTAATATTTTATATGTTTTCAGGTTTCATTATCTCACTGAGTCTAAGCTGTTTTATCTAGAGCCCTTCTATGGAATAATGAGATAGTCTTTCAAATGTTCTTAGCATAAATCTGGGCACAGATGATGTGCTAGGTAAATACTGGAAATCTCCTTTATCAATTATTCTACACAATAAATCAAGCTACCAGATTTTAACAAATAAATATTGCAATCAAGCAATTTAAAAGTTAAAACTGTTTTCAAGCAAATGAAAGATAAAAATGATTCAGTGAGAAGGAGCAGGCAAAACTATTTGCTGGAAGAGAAATATAAGAGATGAATTTGTATAAAGAGAGGTCAAAGTGAAATGAGATCAGCTTCTTTTTGGCAGAAGAAATGAAATGTGCAAATGGAAGAGAATTCAAAGATCCAGAAAGGCACCAAGAATAAGGAGGGTCAAAGCTTAGGTACACTACATAGCCAAGGAAGAAGAATGATGTGGAAAAAATCCATAAGAAAAGGCCCAGGAACTACTTCCCAGATAGACACTGGCATTCCCCAGGGTGGTGGTTGACAGGCTTGGCCTGGGAAGACTTCTGGCTCATGAATCCCAAAATGATGCTCTCATTTGCTAGTAGAAATACAAACACACCTGTGTGTGTCCTTGTCTAATATAGATATTTAGGTATCACATTTCTATAATTAATATCAGCTTGATAATATTAGCACATAATACATTGACATAAATATTGATTCATTAATATAAACTATTTAACAGTGAATAAATAAGTTACCCAAACAGATCTAAGAAACCAGTGAATTTTTACAACTGTGGTTTGTGAAAAGATGGAAAGAAAGACAAATAAGATGGGAAATTTTCAGTTTTAGCCAAACAAGTCTGACATTGAAGGAGACATTTAAACAAGGTATCTAATCACAGATAATCAGATTGTCTATATCTGTCTTTCAATTTTTACTATTAAAAGATGAGCACTTCGTGGTTTACATGGCATCTGAGAATCACATCCATGTGCCCAAGTTCACTCTCATGGCAGTCTCTGATAGCCAAGAGCTGCAGCTTCCACTCTTCTGCATATTTCTGGGCTTCTATGGGCCAACCATGATGGGGAACCTGTCTATCATCATCCTCACCACTGTGGAGTCCTGAATGCAAACCTCCGTGTACTTCTTTCTCTGACACCTGGCCTGTCATCAACTTTGGCAGCTCCACTGTCATCACCCCTAAAATGCTGAGCAACTTCGTAGCAGTTAAGAAAACCATCTCATCCTATTCCTGCACCATTCACCTGGGACCATTCCTGGTTTACATGGTGATTGTGATCTTCATGCTGTCCATGATGGCCTATGGCTACCATATGGCCATCAGCAACCCCCTGCTCTACATGGTGGTGTACCAGAGGGCCTGGCTACTGCTGGTGTCTCTCACCTACCTACCTCCATGGCCTTTTCACAGCACTTGTAGTGACATATTTCATATTATCAATGTCTCATCATTCCACCAACATAATCAACCATTTTTACTGTGACAATGTCTCCTTGCTAGCATTTCCTGTTCATCTACCTGAATTCCAGAGACAGTGGTGTTCATCTTCTCTGGGACTCACAGCTAGTTATTGTTTCATTATGGTATTTCCATTACCTTTACTTGTAACTGTCTAATGTAAACTGCTGAATGGAAGAATCTCACAAAGCAGCTGCAGAAAAGCAGGAATAATAGTTGCCCAAGGTGTCAAAGTAGAGCAAACTTCACATGTAAAAATAAACTACAAAATACATGAGGATCGAACACTTCTTCTCTATGAGGTGGGGTTCACTGCGGGTTAATGTCCAGTGTGCCCCACCTTTTCTGGGTCTGGAAGGTGACTGTATCCTGGGTGCTATGCTCCTGGGGCCTCAGCCTCTGTGAGCTCAGGGGCTGAGTGTGGTACAGGAGGCCCCTGCTCAGAGGGGCCCCTGGGGAGACCCTGGGACCTGGAAGGGTGCATCTCCCTCCAGATTCCTCTATTTTCTCTATGTCCCTGGCTGCAAGATGAGAGCAGAGTTCTCCTGCAGGGCTCTTCCCCTGCTGTCCTTCAAGTTGCAAGTGTCAATGTTCTGTCACTGAGATATCAAAGCAACAAGCCCTAACATAGATGTGTTGACAGAAATCAGTGTTACTATTATGTGAAATAAGCCAGTGCCTGATAAAATTCTCTTTATGCTATGCACCATGCCTCGCTCTTCATACAGCAAGAGGGATGCTGAGAGGACAGCTGACAGGATACAGGCAGATCCTCACTCACCCTGCATTTACAGACACACACACACACACACCCCACATGGCAAACCTTAAACACAAGCAGCTTTGTTTATTTTTCTCCCATTTCCTACTGGTCATAGCTGATGCTAACACACCTCAGCTTTGCAGAGATTTTAGCCTGTGGAAGAAGGCTTCCTGTGCAGTGTGGTGGTCACCTGCCCCCTCAGGGTGCTAGGCTGCAGTAGGGTGCATGCCTGCCTTGTCTTTTAGATCCCCATTCACTTGTGACCTTGGCTCACAGTGAAATACTCTCTGCTTCTCAGCACTGACCAGGGCTGTTGGTGAAAGCCCTCCACTCACTCCCTCCTTACTCTGCTTCCCACTTTTAACCTCCTCCTCTTTACTAAGAGGAAAGGAGAACGTTTTAAAAAGTTTCCTTAAATTTGTAAGGAAGCCAGGTTTCACCTGAATGAGAAAATACAGAATATTAATTCACTTCAAACCCTTTATTCTTCCTAGGAAAAGTTAAACAGAATCTGAAGAGCAGGACACAGGGAAGTGTAGCTGTTAGAGGAAGCTGTGCCCAGGAAGCACTGTGCAAATGAGGCCTTACTGGGGTAGAGAGGAGAGGAGCTGAGACTGCAGCCACCTTCGCTCCTATTAGGTTCATGGTGCAGGAGAGAAGGGAGCTTGCCTGAAATGACTCTAAACCCAGGGCACAGGCTGTGGAATGGTATAGAGGGAGAGAGCACAGGCAATGGGTGTCTGGGAAGCCCAGGGCTTTCTACAGCAGACAGGAAATAGGGCTCTGTACATGCCATGCTGTTTCTTCACTGCCTCAGTGGAGACCTGCAGCTCCAAAGCCTGTGAGGCCAGGCTCTAACTGTACACATCACTTAGCACACATTTGGTCCTTCTGAGCAGGTTTTGAACTACTTAGAGCCTGACTGGTTTTACATTTCAGAGAACCATCAACAAGGTCTGGTCTGCTATCCATAGATAAGACAAAGCCTGTAAGCCATAAGTCACAAGTCACCACTGTGCTTCCTGTGGCTTTGAGCCTGAGTCTCTTTAACCCTCAGTGACATCTCTGCACATGGGGGCATCTTCTCCCCCACCCCCACCAGGGTTTCCTGTACCTCCTCCCAGCTTTGTGGAAAGAAAGCTGGTTCTGCCTCGCTGCTTTATGTGTTTTCATTGGATAAACCCCTGAGTCCCCCAAATTCACTATCATAAATTACTAAGGAGGAGTGTCCAGCATGACATAAAGATTGTGAAGTATCAGAAGGTTTTTTCCAAAAGTGTAAAAAACCTGAGAAAATATTAAGTAATGAAGAATTATTGGATTTTAATCATATATTGGATTTTAATTATATATTCAATCATTCACAATGCTTCATGCTAGCCAAGCCCTGTACACCTGAGCTACATTCCTAGCACTGGATCCTGATCTAAGTACTTGGTGGCACACAGGAAATGGGTTGGTGTCAGAGCAGATTAATTCACAAAGTGCAAGTAACCCTATGGCTGCCTGCACTGTCTCTCCAACAGCTTCTCTTCAGATCATCTGCACCTTGTGCTTATATTCTTTCATATTTTTTTCCTGTGGGATGCACTTGCTTAATCCATGGGTGATTTCCCTCTAGACTTGAAGCATGATATTCTTAACTCTTTCTTGAGGAACACCATGTTCTCTCTCATTTATAGTCTCTTTTACAAGATGTGACCTTGGTATGATCTACAACGTCCTGAACATTTATGTTATCTCTAAAGTACCTCCTAACAGAAATGCTAGCTAGTCACCATTTTGCACAAAATCCCTGTGCTACCACTTCTTTGGCTTTTTGTTTCATAGGGGAAATGATGTACAGAATGTGCCAGTGAACTACTGTACAGGTGGGGATTTCTTCTCATTTCTGTTTTTTTTTTTTGAGTCACATGAATTTCTGTGTCCATATACTATCACACTCTGCCTATAAAACAGGCATGGTGATTCTTGAGTAAGTCTCCAGGGTCCTTGCTACAAGATTAAATTCATTTCAGTAGCCTTAATATGCTATTCTAAAAATCAGTGTTTTAGTAGTTTTAATCCATGTAAACTCAAGTTTAAAAAGTGAATAGAAAGTTTCTTCACAGCAAAATATTTGACAGAAAAGACAAATTACAGAATAGAAGAAAGCATTTACATCCAAAACAGATAAGAGGTAACTACAAGGAGAAAACAAAAATATTAGTGCCATTAAAAATGGAGAGTTTGCCAGAAATTTTTAATATATCTTCAAAGTCACAGGCAAAAAAAGCAAAAGTAGACAGATGGGGTTGTACCAAACTGAAAACCATGGCATCAGTAAGAAAAGCAATTGGCAAGGAAGAGAGAGTCTATAGACAGTGGGGGAATTTACAAAACAGTGACTTGGTGAAGGGTTATAGCTAAAGCATTACCAATGAACATGATTCAATGGGGAGAAAATAAAAAGTCAACTTAGAAACATGCAATGGACAGGAAGAGACATTTCTCAGAGGAACAGATGATAAACACATGAAACTGCCTAAGGTCACTAATCGTCAGGGAAATGCAAGTCCAATCCACCATGCAAGGGCTCCTCATACCCAGCAGTAGGGCTTTTAGCCAAATTAAACTGAAAACTATCAGGGTCAGGAGGGTGGAGAAAGAGGCACTTTACACAATGCTTGTGGGGTTGAAAATTGGTGCAGTTCCAACAGAAATCAGCATTGAGCATTCCCACGAGTTAAGAAAAGACTATCGCATTATTCCTATGTACAGTTATTCCAAAAGAATTTAAACTAGGATGCCAAAGCAGTGTCTGCACTCCTGTGTTGATGGGAGAAAGTTTAGCAAAACAAATTAAACATTAAGTCTCTATCAATCCTCTACCCACCATCCATTTATTCTACTTTTTTCTGAAGAAAATTAAATCAGCACTTTATAAACATATCCACAATCTCATGTTCCTAGTAGCCTTGTTTGCAAGATATGGAAACTGCTCACCTGTCCCCCGTGGATGACTGGTTAAAGACTTTGTAGTGTACATGGGCAAGGAAGTATCACTCAGCTTCATAGAAACAGGAGATGCTGTCATCTGTAACAACATAGGTGAATGTGGAAGACACTGTACCAATAACCAAGTGCACCAACACTATCACCATTGATTTACTTTCACATCCGTCGAATTAATTGTCCATGTACATAACAGTCTGTTGTGAGTTTCTTGACTCAGTTTCCCCCTGGGCTGTGGTTGTGTGTTTATGGCAGTGTCAGACCACCTTGCACCCTGCAGCTCTATGCTAAATCTCATGAATAGGTGGCATCACCTCATAGCTTCAGGTGTCATCTTAGTCTGCTGTTCCCTTGCAAAATGTCCAAAGAGTGAAAAATTAAAGACTACCTTCAGTGAAGCAATTATGAACATTAAAAGATGATGAATATAGGAACATTAAACTAAATTTAATCACACATTAGAATCATTTCGTAACCAAGAAGACAGAAACCCCCAGAGTATAAAGGACAAAATCTGAAAATTTGAGTATATAAAAATTTAAAAGCTTTATATAGTGAAACCATTACAAACAAAAAGTAAACTAGGTTTCTTATCTTACCAAATTTCATGGAGAAGCTAATATTTGGAGGATCAGGTATTTATATAGCATCTCAATGAATGATGGTCAAATAAGATAAACTAATAAATGCTGTGCATTCAGGAAAGCTCAGGTCCAGTGGCAAATGATGATGATTTTCAGGGCATAATGTTCTTTCACCTCTTTCAGAAGGGGCATTTACACAGCAAATCTTAATTCTTTTTATCCCTGAATCTCTTCTTTCTTCCTCCACCTGTAGATCCTATTCACATTTGAGAAAATATTCATTTCTCTATTTTTCATTGTCTAGTCTGCTTTATTTTTTAAATTATATATACTTTGGGTAAGAGAAACTATGCAATATTTAATCTTATATGTCTGAGTTGTTTCGCTTAACATTATGGTCTCAAGATGCATTCCACTTTCCCACAAATGACTGGCACTTATCTATATATGGCAAAGCAGTACTTCTTTGTGCCTAAATACCACATTTTCTCTATGAATTTATGTGTTGATGGACACAGTAAGCCTCTTTCAAGACTGAGCTGATCTGTGATAAACATAAGTACACATAGATTTCTGCAATATGAAGTCTTTAACTCTTGAGGTAATACCTGCCTCACTGAGGGTTAGGAGATGAGAATAGAAAATTTATAAATTTCACAGAAAATGGATTTAGATTGCATTCTTCACAACCAGTTAGTTAAAACAGTAAGAACAAACTCATGAATGGGTTAATAGTTTATCAGCCAAACAGGGAATTGTGGTTCACACTCCATTTACTATCATGATCCTGACAGAGTCACTGTGCCTGATCTTCATGCTAAGACATTTACTGTTTGTAGGAAGTGAAAGTGGAAGTGGATGCTAATCCAGTCTCCTTTCCATCATTTCAGGGCAAACAGAGTGGCTCCTGTATTTGCTGGGCAATCCAATGTTCACTTCCCTTTCTTTACCATCACTCAACTGTCAGTGAGGCAGAATATTTAACTGAAGAGTGCCATGGCTGGCAGTCAGTGACCTGAGGACTGATGTGAGCCTGGACAGGAATGAAACACACAGGACTCAGGGCTGCAGGATTCCCATGTGAAATCAACGTGTTCCAGTCCCTTTTATGACAGACACATTTCAAAGTTCTAAAATAATTTCTTTAAAAGGATGAGACACTTAGTCTCCCAACTGCTAGGACTAAAAATTAATAAAAAGAAAATTCATGTAATTGACTCACATAACACTGAACACAATGGCATGGAGATTGTTTAAAAGGGACTGAGAATTAAATTGTCATACTGTATCTGTTTTACTGTATCCTCCTCTGTCAAAGTGGGGATGTGGTGACATCCACAGAGACTGGAGAACCCCCAAGAGTGCCCTCCTGTGTCAGTCAGTGCACCTTCTTCCACAGGGTGTTTTCTCTTCATCTTCTGCTGTTTCATCTGATTTTGGTTTGCACTCTCCCCAAAGGGTTTTCCTTTAATGAATTCCATTACCAAACCTAAACCCATCAACCTCCACTCCCACAGGAGCTACTGCAATGATCCCAGCAATTCTTGCTTTCTTTTCTCCAAATAGCACTGAGGCTGCAATGTGAA
>PVLA01015477.1:0-25115 GCA_004027455.1 Hydrochoerus hydrochaeris
AAAAAAAAAAAAAAAAAAAAAAAGGAAAGGAAAAGAAAAGAAAAGAAAAAAGGAAAGGAAAGGAAAAAGAAAAAGAAAAAAAAAGGAAAGGAAAGAGGAGGGGAGGAGCCCCAGGATTTCCTCTAAAGGACCATTGCCTAGAGCCACTCCCATCCAGCTCAGAGTTTAACCCCATACCCTTGCATCCTGTGACTCTGCTCATGAGCCACTTAGCTTCCAGCTTAGGTCTGCACTTGCTGATTCCTGAGCTTGAAAGCTCTATGTCCATTTATCTAAAAGGCTTGCTCTCCCACTTTCTTTATGTTTCTTTCTTTTCTTTTCTTTCTTTTTTTGTACCAGGGATCAAACTCACAACCTTGTGCTTGCCAGGCAGGCACTTATGCCGCTGAGCTAAATCCCCGGCCCTTCTTTAGGTTTCTTTGCAAGTATCAGCAGACCTTAGCAAGAGGTTACTCTACATAAACAGCAGCCCATTTTATACCGGCCAGTCCCCTCATCCTGTTCCCCACTAAAGGGGAAGCCCTGTAAGACCACTATCCTGCCTTGCTCACTGTTAATATCCTCAGCACTTAGAAGTGGCATGAACTGAGCGGTATGTGTGTATTTGTGTTCCACTACTGTGGAAGGACAGGCAAGAGGATCACTTGACCTCGGGAGTTCAAGACCACACTGAGGAAGACAGAGACATCAGTTTAAAATTAAATAAAAAGATGTTTGGCACATAATAGGTACCTAATAAATTTCTTTAATAAACAATTGCTTTTTGAGGCCAAGGATATAGCTCAACAGCACAAAGCTTGCCTGGCAAGCACAAGGTCATGAGTTCAATTCCCAATATCAATAAATAATTGGTTTTCAGCTCTCTCTTTTTTTTTTTTTTTTGTTATTTTGAGACAAAGTCTCACTATGTAGTTTAGGCTGGGTTTCAACTTTCTATGTAGCCAGGCTAACCTTGAATTCATGGGGATCCTCCTGCCTCAGCCTCCTGAGCGCTAGGATTATAGGTGTGCACCACCATGCCTGGTTTCATTTCATCACCAAAATACCATGAAATAGAAGTGAGCAGACTAAAAAGTTAGAAAAGTCACACAGCTAAAAGTAGCAGGGGTGGAATTTATGTCTAGGAATCAGCCTTTGACTCTATGTAACAGGATTTGGGCTCAGGAAAAAAAAAAAACGGGGCAAGCACACAGGCAATTCATATTTATTGAGCAAATGAATGAATCTAGATTCCAGTTCCATTTCTTTAGTTCTGGCTCAGTCTCCTTTTGTGTGTGTGGATATGATCCTGGGACTGATGCTAGGGCCTTTACACAGAGCTGCACCTCTATATCTCAATCCCCTTTTTTTTTTGAGTCTCACTAAGCCACTAAATTGCAATCCTGCCTCAGTCACTCATTGTGTTAAGATTATAGGTGTAGGCTACCACGTCTGGCTTGTTTCTTTAAACTTCATTTAAAAAAAAAATACAGGGTCACACTGTGCAGTTCAGGCTGGCCTTGAACTATATAGCCAAGTGGCCTTGAACTCACAGCAGTCCTGCTGCCTCAGGAGTCCTGGGATTACAGGTGTGCACCACCACGCCTGGCACAAACCTGTACGCTTAGTAATTACTGAAGGAATGTTTTGGGGATAGAGTCCACCAAAAAATGTATACACATTTCAGAAAAAGAAAAGTAGCATCGTGTTTTTTCAACAGATGGTGTGACCTTGTGTAAGGGGCCCTAGAAAATGTATATTGTAGAAAACCCACTACATTCAATCCTTAGAGAAGAAATTGCAATGATCAAGTTTACCAAAGCAGCAGTTTTCCATACTAATAAATGTCTGGAAGCTAACAGCCACCACTTTGAGCACCTCTTGTAATTGTAGAGGTCAAAGGTAACTTTATTAATCTCATGATGTCTCAATACATTTAGTATTAAAATATTTATACGTTTTTCTATTACTGAAGCATATATATATATATATATATATATATATATATATATATATATAAATTTTTTTAAGTGTACTGTTCAGTTAAATGATAGGGTACCTGTTTAGGATGCATAAGGCATTGGATTTGATTCCCCACTCTACCTAAATAGACCAATGGTCACAATGAAAGAAAAACTAGGCATGGTGGTGCACACTGGTAATCCTGGCACTTTTGAAGGCTGAGAGGCAGGACTGCTCTAAGTTTCAGGTCAGTCTGGATTACATAGTGAGTTCAAGGCCAATCAAAAAAAAATCAATAAACAAAGAAAGAGTTGGACACAGTGAAGCATGGGAGGGAGGGGGAGAGAAAGAGCGCAAGGATGTAGCACCATGGGAAGATCATGAGTTTAAAAATATTGCAAAAAAAAGCTACATGCGCAAACTACAGGAACACACTTACACAGCACAACAGGCACTGAATACAATCTTCCCCACACATAGTGAGTTAGAGGTAGGGAAGAATTAGGGTTGGGGGAAAAGGATAGCTCAGACCTTACATAAATCATCTCCCACGAACCCTTGATACCACCAGGTAACCTCACAGGTAGACACTGACCAACATCTGGTAGTGTCCAGAGGCCTCACCTGGCTTGAATACTCTTCATCCATTAAGCATGAACACATGTTAAGTGTTAGGGAGGAGCTGAGACTGCAATACACTTTTTCCCTGTCGAGTCTATTTTAATTTACCTATTTATTAGACTGGTCCCACTTTGTAGTGTTTTTTTTTTATTGGTACTGGTGATCGAACTCATGACTGCGTGCTTCCAAGGCAGGTGCTTATGCCGCTGAGCTAAATCCCCAGCCTTGTAGTCTGCTTTTGAACTCAGTAAGTAGCACAGGCTGGCCTTAAACTCACAGCATCCCCCTAGCTTCAGCCTCTCAAGTGCTGGTGTTACAGGTGTGTGCCACCATGCTCAGCTAGAGCTTAAGTATTAAGGAAGGGTGTTCTGTACGTTTTCCTTTTGGTGCTGGGGACAGAACCCAGGGCCTCATGGTGCTAAGCAAGCACTCCCAACACTAGAGTTGCAAGGTGCCAGGAGTCTACATTACTGTACCTCTTGACACAGCAAAATCAAGTTTTGTTTTTGCAGTACTTGAAGGTGAACCCAGGCTTCTGCCCCAAATTACACTCAGCCCTTTTTATCCTTGAGGCACGGTCTCTGTCACTCAAGTACTCAGGCTGCACTCCAATTTGCAGTCTTCCTGCCTCATCCTTCCATAGGGCTGGGATTACAAGCATTAGCCTGCCCTGAGTGGTTTTACAATATTTTGGGATTAAGTAGAAAAAAAAATTGCTCCAGAAATATAGCTGTGTGAAGGCCCAGAGTTTAACCCCAAGTACTGAAAAACATTTTTTTGGTACTGGGAATCAAACACAATTTCACACTTGCCAGGCTGGCACTGTGCTTCTGAGCTATATCCCCAGCCCTAAAATATTGTTTCTTGTAAGGTGTGGTAACAAACACGATGAACAGTGCTGGAGTACTCTCCAACAGACTCATATGAACACTAGTGTCACTTCTGGTTTATCCTGTCAAAATGTGAGTCCAGCCTGGGCTACAAAAATGAGCTGAGACCCCCCCCCCCAAACAAAACAAATTTGACTGTTGTCTCAGACTAGAATTACAGATGTGCATTACCAATTTTTAGAAGTGTTAGGCCTTTTCTTGAAAGCAGGATCCCCTAGAGACAATCCTAAACTCTGATCCCTGCTTTATTTTGAAAATGAAGCAAGCTGAAATCTTGACCATCAGGGTTGGCGTTGTTTACTTTGGACTTCCATTTCTGCGGAAGGTGTAATTATAGTACACAGAACCCTGTGACCCACCCACCCCAAAGATGCTAAGATTTTGTTCAATGGTCTCAAAATTCAATTTGCTTCAGCTGTTTGAGGACATACACTGGTATATTGAGCCTCAAAGCAAGGTCAACTCCAGATGAGATCAGGCATGTTCAGGGTGGTATGCCTGTGGACAAACAGGGAGATTAATCCCAGGCCCTTCACAGTGAATACACTATAGCACTCTTTTGAGACAGAACTCATCACAGGCTGGGCTGGATATTCCTGGCCTCTGGCCCACAAGAGTGCTAGATTATAGACCTTTGCTACTATGGTGTTTTTAATAGTTCTATAGTAAAGCTGCAGTTTTTGAACAGAACCACTTTCACAGTATTTTACCTGGCAACCTTGCCTCTTGAGTAGAGGTGTGCTTCAGCTGCCTGCCTAGTGCTTTTCAGCACACAGTACATAAACTTTTATCTCCAAGCTGCTGGGGAAAACAATAACCTAACTGGCTAAGTGAATCTACCCATGAATTATTGAAGTAAACAAAAAAGGATACTAATGTCATTTCTGAATTCTAGGCCAAACCAGTCACACAGGTAGTGAGGTACACTCCTTAAACCCCATCCAGTTAGTTTCCTTTCTTCCAGGGTGCCAACTTAAACTTGGATAGGTTGAATGAACCCAAACAGATGCCTTAATCCCCTTTTCACACATCTATGCAAATTAGAGGCCAAATATATGGAACTTAATTTAAAAGGACAAATTTTCTTTCAGTATGTAGTACAGGCTGGCTGCAGAACTCATGGCAATCCTCTTGCCTCAGCCTTCAGAGTTCTTAAAAGGACAAACTTTTGCTCTCACGAAAATGCAGGACCACAGATGTGAATACTGGGTACAAGACATATACAAAACCCACAACTGGCAGGTACACTCAATGTGCTATGTATATAGTATAATATCCACTTTATTATTTGTTTCCCAAGACAATTTTCTTCAATCCATTAAGATCCAGTTCCTTACATGGGCTTTGGTGGAGGTCGCGGGGCAGCACCCTGAAAGATAAAGAAATGAATAAATTAAAAACCACAGGTTGCTGGGGGTTTAGCTCAGTGGCATAAACACCTGTCTGGCAAGCACAAGGTCATGAGTTCAGTCCCCAGTACCAAAAAAAAAAAAGGGGGGGGGGATAATACAAAACCACAGGTCCACCTGGGTATGGTAATGCACACCTGTAATCCCAGCACTGGGGAGGCTGAGGCAGGAGGACTGCTAGAGTTTGAGGCCAGCCTGGATTACAAAGTG
This sequence comes from Hydrochoerus hydrochaeris, assembly GCA_004027455.1. Taxonomy (NCBI): domain Eukaryota; kingdom Metazoa; phylum Chordata; class Mammalia; order Rodentia; family Hydrochaeridae; genus Hydrochoerus; species Hydrochoerus hydrochaeris. Next base: position 5,072 of record PVLA01015477.1, read on the forward strand.
TGTTGAAGGCCAGCCTGAACTGCATAGTGAAACCTTGTCTCAAAGACAAAAACAAAGAACCATCCCATAGATACTCCCTATTTGGAAATGTGAGGCAGTAGGGAGTCACAAGTTTGAGAACAGCCTGGGAAACTTAGGAGGACTTGTCTCCAAAGTGACTGGGAAAGTAGTTTGGTATAACACCTTGAGTTCAATCCTCCAGCACCAGGCAAACACACACTACCATGGATCTTAACACAGATGTGAAAGACATGCATGCACACACAAGTTAAGCTACGTAGGAGGGTGAGGCAGATCACCTGAGCCTAGGTGTTCAAGGTTGGCCTAGGGAATACACACATACTATTGTCAATAAACTGGTCACAACCCCATCTTCCAAAAGAACTTGGATACCATCCTGCCTAACATTTAAACATAAAAATGCATGGAAAGCTGGGTATGGTGATGCATACCCATAATCTAAGTACTTGGGAGACTGAGACAAGAGAATCATGTAAAGCCAGCCTGGGGGTACAAAGATGAGTTCAAGGTCAGCCTGAAAAGGCAAATCCTGCCTCACAAACAAATCAAACCAAGGCGTGTTGGAGTTTTTAAAAAAATTGCCCTGGCTGGCCTCAAAACTGACTCTCCTGCCTCGGCCTCGTGAGTGGCTGGGGTTATGAGCATGGAACACCTGGTATGGCTTCTAATAAGCCTTCGGTATCTCTAAGCAAGTGTTTAGATGTGGGTCTCCTTTGCTTTCCCAAACCAAAACCTTAAAATTAAGTATTTCTCTGGCTCTTGTTTATCTTTTTACTACTGCTACCCCTCTTTGCTTCCGCATCCTTTTACAATACAGAAATACGTATTGCCTGTAATCCTAGCACTTGGAAACTTGTGGCAGAAAAGCAATGAGTTTAAAGGCTAACCTGGGCTACATAGCAACAGTCTCAAAAAACCAACCAAAGAAGTAAATGAAATACTCACAGCAGGTCTAAAACGGGGTGGAGGTGTTCGGTCCTTCCGGGCTTCCCGAGATCGATTCCTGACCACTTTGCTGTGAATGGCACAGCTCACACAGTAATGCAGCTTCACATAGAGCTTGGGAAGGACATAACCTGACAAATAAATATAGTATTATTTTTATGCCACCCTTTTTTACACACCCTCCATACATTACTTTTGTTTTTTGGTACCGGGGATTGAACTTACTATCTGTGCTTGCCTGGCAGGCACTTGTGCTGCTGGGCTAAATCCCTGGCTCATTACTTCATGTTCTTGCTATCAACTGAAAACTAAGCCTACTTGTGTCCAGACACATCCACAAAACTTTCATTCCTAAAGCAACTGATAGTTTCCAACACCTAAGCAAATACATGTAACTGTCACACATGCTCCCTCCAATCTGACAGGAACCACATTCACATCCTACAAGTGATAAATCAAGAGTCCAGTTCCCTTCAACAGCTTTATTAGCTCTAATAATCTACTCGTGGGCCTCCTTAAGTAGTTTTTTAGGAAAATAAGGTCATTACCCTTGTCTACCACGAGACTGCCTCTACTTTTCAACTTCAATCAGTCGATTCTTATTCATTTGCACATTTTCACGCTTAAATCTTCCTAATTCAAAAACTTGTTAAATTAGCTACCTCTAAGTGTTTGCGAAATTCTATCCTCCAGTTATTTAGCTCAACTTGCACACTATTAGTCACAAAAATTCACTCTGTTCAAAGCTCAAAATAAGTGGAAAAAGAGTATTATTTCTTTTCTCAACAACCACTTTACAGGCATTCTAGACAAATGAGAGCACACACAAGGATGACGCCGGGGAGGGGAGCTCTGCACATTTCGTGCCAGTGGCACTTACCGTCGAAGACACTCGCTTCGGAAATGTCTCTGACGGCGGCGGCCTCTACAATGTTTCGAATGACAAACTTCTTAATGGCCTTATCCTTGGGTACGCACCGGGCGCAGTTTGTGCAGCGAATAGGCTGCACATGACCGCGGCCCTTTTTAGCACGACCGTTGTTCCTTCTTTTTTTCGTCTGCGTCAAGATAAGACATCCTATTAGAGGGGCAACTTGACCAGCTTCACCCCTCCCTGGATGCATTCCCCACCGGCAGCAACCCTCAAAACGCGCCAGTTTCCTGGGTTACAGATGCATCTCGTCCGCTCGTCAACCATGGCCGAGTTCTAAATCCTCACAATCCCAACGAGGGTTCTTTTCAGCCTTCACCAGGATCCCCACGATCCCCACGCGATAGAACTCACCATCTTGGAAAGAAGGTCCCAAAAGAGAATCCGGGGCCTTTCCGGGCCCTCTTATATAGCACGAAATCCCTACGCCCGCACAGGAAAAGCACTTAGAAGACAGAAATCAAGAATAAAAAGTCAATTTCCTCAAATTTCCATGATTAACTAAGTTTTTACTGAAATGTAGGGTGTAAAGAGGTTCCTAAAGTTTAACTGTGACGCAAAGTATCTGTGGAACTATTTATCCTATTGGCGGAAGAAAACTAACCATAGTCTCAGCAAACAAACTAATGCCGTACCCCGGAAGTAATTCTGAGCCTTATAACTTCCGGTTTACGTGTCGGCGCGTGCGGATTTAGTCCGATTGTAGGCCACAGCGTGCATATCCTGTTAGAGGCCGAGAGGAGCGGTGCATGGTGGGAGTAGTAGTACAGAATTTAGAGGCTCCCGGCGCTTTGTCTTTTAGAGTAATTCTCGTGATAAGAAGCCTGTCCTTGCTGTTTCTCTGACAATCCTGTTTGTTTGGTTTTGGTACCAGGAATCCAACTCAGGATCTTGAGCTTGTTAAGTAGATTTAGGATTAAAAAGTAGAAGACTTGAGGGAAAATATTTTGTGAATTCCGGGTTCCAGTATGGATAAAAGCCCATGAAGACAAGTAATGGACAAGTGTACTGGTGCTGCAATTGTTTCTTACCCACCTATTAAATCTGAGGATTTTGTTTGCATAATGTCAGTTCTGGGCACTGTGGTAGCATTCGTAAACACGTAAACATTAACTCACTTAACCTTTTTTTTTTTTTTTGGCTATCGGGTATCTAACTTACCTCACACTTGCCAAGCAATCCTTATGCCACTGAGCTAAATCTCTGGCCCAACTCACTTCACTTTTAACAACAGCACTCAAGAAGCTGAGGCAGGAGGACAGTCATGAGTTCAAGGCCAGCCTGGGTTACATAGCAAGACTGACTCAAAAAAAAAAAAAAAAAGCACCCCCCACCACTTTATTAAGCCTGAAAAGAGGTCAGGTACACGTCTGTAATCCCAGCACTCAGGAGGCTGAGGCAGGAGGTTCAACTGAAGGGTCAACCTAGGCTACAGTGAGTTTAAGGTCACCCTGGTGATCCTGTCTTAAAAAACAAGGAATAATAATAATAATAAAGGTTATTTATGTAGTTCATTGGTAGTGAGTGCTTGCTTAGTACTTACTAGGCCCTTAATTCAGTCCCCAGTATCAAATAAATAAATAAGAGAAAATAAAAACAGTGTGGATGTAGCTCAAGGGTAGAGCACTTGCCTAGCATGAATGAAGCCCTTGGTTAGAATCCTCAGTACCAGAAGAAGAAAAAAAATTGAAAAACTGAGGCATATAGTTGATAAATTACTTATTTAAGGTTATTCTAAGCTAGTAAGCGGGTTTTTTTTTTTTTTTTCCTTTTTGGTACTGCAAGTTGAACTCAGGCCCTTGTGCTTACCAGGCAGGTGCTGTGCTGTTGAGCTGTATCTGTGGCCCCAAGAGTTGTAGTTATACTCTGCTATTTCTCACCTTGCCAACAAATGGATGTAAGTATAGCTTGGGCCAGTGGTTTTAAATAATTTTGATCCAGACACATAGAAATACACTTTACATTGGTAATGAATACATTAACACACATATGCATATATACAAAGTAAAACACAAGATTCATGAAATAATGCCCTTATGACATAAGTATACTGTTAATCTATTTCTTTTTCTTTTTTCCCCTTTTTTCTTTGTGTTTTTGAGGCAGGGTTTCACTATGTAGTTCAGGCTGGCCCTGAACTCACTTTGTACCCAGGCTGACCTTGAGCTTGCAGTGATCCTCTTGCCTCAGCCTCCTGAGTGCTGGGATTATAGGCATGCACTACCATGCCTGGCCTATTTAATTTTTGAGGTCCTAGGAATTGAACTCAGACTGAGCTACATCCCCAGGCTTTTTTTTTTCCAGACAAGGTCTCACTTGCCCAAGTTGCATCCAAACTTTAAACACTTGTGCCTCAGTCTCTCAGAGTGCTGAGATTCTAGTCCTATAGCACTACACTTGGCTGTTTGGATTTTTATAAGTTAGCAATTTCACTGTTTTCTCTTGGCATAAAGGTATGAGCAGGCTTTGGACCCACATACTCCTGGGTTCAAATTCTGTCTCCATTGCTTACTGATAGGTTTTGGAAAAGTTATTTTATCCTTTGGGGTTTGCTTTACCAACAGTTATTGTTATCATCCTTTTACAAGTGTTTCTCCAAATAAAGGAAGACTTGGTACATCTCTATGATGCTCAAGTGCTAGATTCTGTCATCATTCCTGTTACTGTAACTTGTGTCTCCCTGGACAATGCGTTTTGAACATAGTAGGTACTCAACAAAAGTTTGATGACTGGGCCTTGGAGTGTGGCAGAGTGGTACAGCACTTGCTTAGCATGAATCAGGCCCTAGTTTCAATTCTCTTAGTACCACCAAAAAAAAAAAAAAAAAAATTGGTAACAGTTCTGCTTTGGATAGGCAAGTCAGCTTTCTCCCCATTCTACAGACACTCCTGCTAGGAAAGTCTCTATTTCCCATCCTAAGCTGAAGGTTCTGTTCTTATGCACCAACAATCTGAGCATACATGTTGGGTTTCCTCTCCTCCTACACTTATTTACTTCCTAAACCGATCAGTCAGTACAACCTGCTGCAAGGAGACCCCCCACCCCCTCGGTAGAAAAGTTAGGTAAAGGAAGTCTGCAAAAACCAGGGGTGTTAAATTACTCATGTTTATTTATAACAGACCTTCAGCCAGTACAGTACAAAACTTACAGTAGTATATCTCCGTTACACAAATATTTACTTACAATATATTACATATACAAAATGCTTTGTAATAAGTCTCAAAAGTTTGTTTAACTCCCCTTAACAGTGGAGAAAAACTTTTAAAAAAATGGGGAGGGGGGAAGAGAGAAAGAGGGGTGAGGAGGGGGCCAGAGCCAAAGGAAACACCCGACAGACTACAAAGGAAACCCAGGAAAGGAAAAAGAGGTGGTATTGCACTTGCTTCTGTGTTGTATTTTTTTTTCTTTTTGTTCTTCATAACTTCTGATTAAAAATATATCTATATATATATTATGTACACAAGGAAAGAAGCTGCCAGAAGTATTACAAAATCCCACCCGCAGCTTGGACACAGACACACAAAAAAACAAAAAGTCTGGAAAAGTGGTTTTTTAGAAATTCCTTTTTAAAATTTTTTTATTTTTTAATTTTTTGTGATGTTGATTTTGAATAGCAATATAAAAGGAAACACCTCTTTTCTCCATGTGGGTTTCTGTGTGTGTGTGTGTGTTTCTTTTTTCTTTTTATGCAAAAGGAGCTGGGAGAAAGCTTAAGGATGTTTGAGGTTCCAGAGCTGGAAGGCTCTGAGAAGTAGGATTTTGTACCTAAGACCCTGGTTAAAGTGCAGTGGTGGTCTGGAGAGAGGCAGAGTGCCCTCTCTCCCCTCCCTAGCACCTGGTCTTGCCCTTCCAGTCTCTGTTCTCACGGCACGGATTCGCCTCGGGCACAGTCCTTCATGTTCTGGGAGGTTGCAGGTGCCAAGGCCAACTAGAGGAGGGGATGGGGCACCCTAAGGCTCTGATACCCCACAAAGGGGACTAGTCTTCATGAGGTATCATCAAATACACAGCAGACACATAAGTAGGAGGGGAAGGTCTTGGGGAAGGGGCTCAGTAACCAGAACAGTTCAGGAGAAGCCAGGTATTAATCTCAGCTCTGCTGCCATCCGGAACAGGAGTACCTGATGGTGCCACTGAGAAAGCCCTTCCCTTTGAGAGGGATCACTCTCCTCTGAGTTGACTCCCTCATCCTCCACCCTTGGCAGCACCTATTTATTGCTACATTGTCAAGGGGGAACAATCACCCTAACAGACCTCTTCCTGCTCTCGGGGAAACCATGTAATGGGGAAGGAAAAAGTGGAAGAGGAGAAAGTGATGTCCCTTCCCATGATGGGGTAAGGTAGACTCTTCAGAACCCTAAAGAGCCCCAATTCCAGGGTCTGATCCTTAGCCCACTCTTTACCATTGCCCCTCAAATATCCCTGATAGGGAGTAAGAAAAGTAGGAGAGGCAAAAGAGCCGAGCAGGAAAGGACGCAGAGAGAGATGTAAGTGAAAGGAAGAGAAAAAGGGAGAGAAGGACCAAGAGTTATAACTTGTGAGGTGTTATGTTTGGTTTTTACTTTTTTTTTTCTTTAAACATAGAAAAACAGCCTTTGGTTTGAATCTCAAGGAAGCAGAGAGTGAGATGGCTGTGGCCGCGGGCAGGGAACTCTGTAGGAAGAGACCTCCATTTGCGGTGGAGCTGTGCCTCCTCTCCCTTCCTTAGTCCTGGTTTTTCCAAATAGAATCTGCAGTGAGCAGAAAGCCAGGCTCTGCAGCAGCAGGCGAAGCCTAGCCCTCCTGCTCTGGGTCTGGAGCTGAGTGTGAGAGGGGCAGTGAAGGATTCCCCTGCTCAAAGGACTGCAGGAGGGATGAGTAAGGAGCACATAGCTTTGCTCATCCTGGGATTATTTTTGGTTATACTGAAAGAGAGAAAAGACACACTTTTTTTTTCCTGCCACTGATGATAAGAAAAAGGACCATAGTCCTGGAATGAGAGGGTAACTCTCACTGGGGGAGGAAGAAGGCAGCATGAGTAAGGGCTGAGAGAGCCTCTGCTCAGACAGGAACCCAGCTTGTCACAGGACAGGGACTGGAGGAGTCCCAGAGAGCCCAGGAAAGTGAAGAAGTTTGGGAAGTGGAGGAGAGATTTTAGTCACCCCTTCCCATGCCCTGACTCCCAGTTAGGCACCTGAGGCTCTGTCTGTCAAAGACAGAGGGTTGCAGATGTAACCTTGGCCCCTGAGAATATAAAATGGGGCACTCCAAGGAGAGGGAAGCTGCCACCAAGTGGCCAGCTGAAGAGGCTAGAGTGGTGATGCGGGGAGGGTGGGGAGAAGGAAGAATTGTATCACATCCTGCAGGGAGATCCTAAAGGTAGTTTTGGGGAGCTCAAGAAGACCCTCAGTACCACAGTGCCTAGGGAGAATTTCTTTAGCTCCTCCTATTTCCAATGAGATTCTTCATTCAAGAATAGTGCAAGCTGCCTAAAGTGAGAGGGCACGAGAGGTATGGATAGTACCAGGCTGAAGGGTCCCAGAGAGGAGATATAATGCCACAGAGCCGAGGTGGGGCTACCGGGAGGTATCGGCATCAAAACTCAAAAATCAGATAAAGTAAATGGCAAGGATTAAAGCAAGAAGCACAAAGTCTCTTCCTTTGGAGAGAAGCTTCTGATCCCTGGGGCTGTTAGAGAATACTGGATAAATGAGAAAAAAATTAGAGCTAGCATAGAAGGAAGCTGAGGGACAGAGTGTGAGGGAACTGGCAAGGGACGGCTGTAAGTAAAAAAAGGCAAAAGAAAAAGCAACTAATAACTCAGTGTGCTAGGGTGAGAGAAAAAGAGAAAAAGGAGAAACAAAAGCCTGTTTCATCATGATACTTAAGTTGATCAGGGAAGAGTTCGAGAAGGGTGAGGAGGTTCAGGGCCACATGTGAGGTCAGACACGCCACGGGAGGGCTATGGGTAAAAATTCCTTGGGGTGTGGTGGGGACAGAGCTAGACACTTGGAGGGGGCAGTAGAGTGGCAGACTAAGGGCAGGGGGAGAGGTCGCTATCCCACCTTATGCTCCCCCCGGACAATGTGGGAAGAGAATTCATACCGGTCTTGGCTGTGGTAACCACAGATGTTGCACTCGAAAGGGTCTCTGAAGCCATGGCAGCCCATGTGGATGGTGAACATGACATGGTCCAGGAAGAGGATGCGGCAGTGTTCACATTTGAAGGCTTTCACAGGCTCACCACTCTCGCCCACAACTCGAAGCACTTCCTTGGAGGGTCCTGGGGTGCCCCGCAGTAACCCCTCCTGTGGCTTGGGGTCCTCTTTGGCATAGGCAGGACTGTGTCGACCTACCACTATGGTGGGGGGTGGCTGGGGTGGGGGACCCTGAGGGAGGGACACCACCCCCCCAACCCGATCTTCGTGGTTGCTCTCTGTGTCTGTGGAGTCCTGGCAGCCATTGCTGGGGGAAACCCCTGGGTCAGTCAGGGAGCCTCGGGTACGGTAGAGGAGGGGCCCTCCATCCCCCAGGTCCTCAGGTCCTTCACCTGCTTCTCGGGACCCTGGAAGCTCTAGTCGGCCAGGGAGGGGTTGCATCTGGGTGTAGACAGAACTGATGACAGGTGTGAGTTCTGAGATGCAGTTGGTAGGTGGAAGGCGGAGGGGACGCAGATGCTCTGCACCCACAAATGCCAGAGAACCTCCAAAACTAGGCTCCAGGCCATGGTGTGCCACCAACTCTACATCCTTTTCATAGCCACCCGAGTTCACATCATAGGGGAGGTCTGACAGGCTGAAGCGCATCTGCTTTTCACCTGTGAAGAAAGTGGTCTCAGCAGGACTTGAAGAATTCTAAGTTCTCCTCAATTCTATTGGATATATCATTATTATTATTTTCTTTTGAGACAGGGTCTTATTAAATTGCCAAGCTGGACTCAAACTGGCCAACCTCCTCCCTCAGCCTCCCAAGTTACTGAGATTAGGGGCATATGCCAATGTACCTGATGTTATTATTGTATGGTTATTATTTAAGGCATTTGCTATGTAACTTAGGCCAGCCTCAAACTCATAATAATCTTCCTGCCTCAGCCTCACAAATGCTGGGATTATAAGAGTGTGACACCATGCCTGACTTTGATTATTGTTGTTGATGGGGATTGAACCCAGGGCCTCACATATGCTAAGCAGATGTTCTACCGGTGAGATACACCCCTGCTTTTCCTAACATCTCTTATTCTACTTCATTTGTTTTCCCTGAAAACATTTACTGCTCCCTGGCTCTAAGGATCCACACAGACTGAAGTCCTTGCTATTCTTAAAAATGGGGAGAGCTTGAGCTCTGAACACCTCCTCTTACAACTAAAGATCCCAATAATGAGCTTCTCCACTCATTTTTTTCCTGTTCTGGGAGGAGATTCTAAGCACCAGAAACATCCAAGCTGCTTTCTCTCCCTAAATCAAATCTCTAGACCAAAATCTCTGGCCTTAGCAACCACAGCTCAGATTTATTTGGGCTGTAGTTTAAAGCTGACTTTACTCTTACCTATGAACTTCTGAGGTGTGGAGCGTTTGCGTTTGGTGAGGCTGTTAGCCAGGCGATCAATGAAAGTTGGACGGTCAGATGCTGAGTGCAGCATGGAGTCTGGCACCATCTCCAGGTCACGCATCTCATCACCTGATGGGAGGGAGGTGGAGACAGGTAGAAGTAGCTAAGAAGGAACAGCACTGGCCCAGCAGCCTTTGTCTGGAGAAATCCAGCAGATCAGTTGCCAAGGAAGCATTCACCTAATGCCTGGGAAACTGGGCTCTGTTTACCCTAGCCAAAGCATATCCCAACACCGTTCCAGACCACTAAGGGACAATTATACATTTGACCCTTGCTTTTCTATTACTTGTATTCTCTTACATTAGTCTGAGGATACAGACACAAATTTTCTCTACCTCGGGATTTTGATTTCATTATAGCATCTACCATAGGGCTCTGCCCTATACTAGTTGGGATACTTAGGATGGGGTGATTAGTAGACTTACCAGGGTAACTATGCCCTGTTCCACATACCTCGCCCACACTTTCTCTGGCCACACTTCCTCTGTGTCTTTCTCTGGAAAAAGACACACAGATCCCCTCCCCTCAAGGCACCCATGGTACTGCCCAAAGCCCCACCTGGCTGGCCAGTTAACGCTTGGGCTTCAGTGCTGAGACTCTGTAGGTAGTTGTGGCATCGCTCTTTGTGCTCCTCCAGGGTACTCTGCTGTTTGTAACTGCGGCCACAGTAGTTGCACTTGTAGGGCTTGCCCACTGTGGGAGAGGACACTGTGGAGGAGAGTTAGCATCAGAGTTACTCTGCTCTGTGCCCCAGCTCTGCAGAATCATCCAGGAGCAAATGAACAGTAGCATGGGGAGGAAAGGATATTGCTAAGTTGAATTCTTCTGCTTTTCTTCCTTCTTGAACTTTACCTCCAATAACGGAGAGGTGAACTGAACTTGGGAAAAGAGGGACAATGTGTGGCTATGGAGGAAGGAAGTCCCAGGATACACAGCTGTGTGCAGGTGCTGGGGTCCTAGATGACCAACTTCTGCTTACAGGGAGTGCAGATGCAGGGACTTTGCAGGGGACCGTCCCTGGCAGGCAGGCAGGCAGGCCCCACCCAAGGACCTCATAGCCTAGGGCTCAGACTGTGGTTTAACCTTTCCATGTGGCAGGCGGGTTTAAATGCTGTTTATCAGACAAGGGGAATTTTTTTTTTTTTTTTGCTACTGAATTTATTTGCTTTGGTTTGGGGGAAATTGATGGGTTGGGGTGATAGAAATAAGGGCCTTTAGATCTGCCCATGTAGGGAGGGGTAGTTTTCATTGACCTTTACTTGTGTTTTTATCTCTAATACTTACCTAGTTTTTATTAATTATTTTTGGTCTGTCTACACTGAAATAGCAAGAGAGTACCAGAAAAACCACCACTGACAAGAGATTTTGAAAAGAGAAAAAGAACAAAGGAGAAGAAAATAAAGGAGATGACAAAAAGGAAGAGAATATCAAGTTTAGGGTTACTGTTTACTTTTTTTAATGGGTTGTATAGATCTTGTTTCTATTGAAGTAAAAAGCAGGCTGGCCTTGAAGCCATGATCCTTCTGCCTCAGCTGGGATTACAGTCCTGTACCACCAGGCCTGGTGCTAAAAACAACTCTTGTGAAGTATTTGAGAGAAGAGAGAGAAAAGTGAAGAACAAGGTATTGTATATTTTGTTTCTTGGCATTATTGGGCAAGGAGACAGAAGAAGGCGTCTCTAGGGGCTGCTAATTGTTATTCACTTCCTCTCCTCATGGCAAAGGCTGAGCCTTGACTGAATCAACCTATTGGCATTTTGCTATTGCTCTGCAAACCCTAGAGTTTTGGGGATGATGAACATAGGTTCTCTATCCACCCAAGACCCTTGGAGAAATGGTTTAACACCTGGGGGAAGAATCATTCTCCAGCCTCCTTTTTCTAACAGTGTGGGTCTACAAGAAGCAGTTCACAGAGATGGGCCCCAACAGTATATTGGTGTCTGCTTTTGCACTTAATAATGTACAGGACAACACACAAAATCTAATAATTATGGGGGCTAAGCTATCCTTGTTCCAAATCAGCAGGGGGAGCCATCCCTTTTCTGGGAAAAAGACACACAGATCTCTAGTGCTGGATTTTCATGGAGGCCTAACTAACTATGCTGTAGAATAATAGCAGTGTAGCCTACAACTTATTTTTTCCCCTACAGCTTCAGTTTCCTTCCCAACAACATGGGGATAATCCCATCTATCTTGGAATGGTTATGAGGATCACACGAAGAGACACAAATGAAATGCTCTGTAGATAATAAAGCTTGAGTCAACAATGATTTTTCTCTCTGTCTCTCCATATACATTGCAAGGTGGGAAAACCTGGAATAAGATAAATGGATAAAGAAAGTATAAGGTGGTAAAGTGATTGCTCTGTCTCTTTAAGTCTTGGCCCAGGAGAGTTTAGGAAAAGAAAAACAGCCAGGAAAATTTCTGAGAACAGACCCTACTCATTCTTTCCCCTCTTCCCCTCTTCCTGCCTTTTCTCAATCTTGAGCTCCCTTCTTTCTGCCAGCTCAGCTCTTGGCCTCTTCTCAAGTCCAAGTCAAAAGCCCAAAATTTAGTAAAATGCCTGACAAGTGCTATTTGTCCAGCTGATTCCAACAGATACTAATTCATACAGTCTCACTGAGCTAGAAAACCTTGTTAACCCAGTTCCCCAGCACTGGTCTAAACACTAGTCCCAAAGTACTTTCGAAGTATTGTTCCTGCTTCCAGAAAAGTGACAACCTCTTGAGAATGAGATACTCTTTACCTTTTTTTCCATTTCAAAGGTGTTAGGTTTTTGGCGCAATAAGAAAGAAAAAAACCTAACAAAAGGCTCATGGATATTTATAGGAACCAGTAAAAAAGTAGAGGGAAAAAAAAGTAGAGGAGGGGATGGCTAGTAGTTACCCAAGACCCCTGATATTATGAGGTGCAGGTGAAGGTAGTGACAAGTATGGGCCTGGGGCAGTTGAGTGTGAGGGTGGCCTTTCATGAAGTTCAGAAGTAAGGGACAATGGGGGACAACTGATGCTGTCATCCTCACAGTCTTTAAAAGAAGGAAGTCAGCTCGGTGTGGTGGTGCACTCAGGAGGCTGAACTGTGAGTTTGAAGCCAGTTTGGGCTCCATATGAGTTCAGACTCACTGAGAACTACATAGTTAGACTTTGTCTCAAAAAAAAAAACAAAAAAATCCAGGTGTGGTGGCATACTCCTGTAATCCTAGCATTTGGGAGGTGAGGCAAAAGAATGGTTTGCAAGTTCAAGACCAGCCTGGGCTACAAAGTGAGCTCAAGGCCAGCCTGAACTGCATAGCGAGACTCTGTCTCAGAAAGACAAAAAAATAAAACAAAACAAAACAAAAAAAAACAACCAATGCCCATGTACTTTTTGCTCCGTAGTATCAGAGTGTGGCAATAAATTACCCTACAAAGAGTCCCCCAAGGCTGGGCGTGGCAGCACAATCCTAGCACTCTGAGAAACAGGCAAATTTGAGCTCAGCCTGGGCATTCAGTAAATTAGCAAGACCTTATCTCAAAATAAATAATTATATATAAAATAAAAGGGGCTAGAGATATAGCTCAGTGTGAAGGGCCAGGGTTCAATTCTCAGCACCTAAATAAATAAGAATGCCCCAGGCTCCTCTTGGGCCCCACCTACCAGAGTAGGGTTACAGAGGCAAGTGCTCCTCTCTGAAGTGACTGACACTATAATTCCTCAGGGCAGAACTTCTGCAGATATTCCTTTTTTTTGGTATGGGGGATTGAACTCAAGACCTCAGGCTTGCCAGGCAAGCGCTTATGCCGCTGAGTTAAATCCCCAGCCCAAGGGCAGAACTTCTGAATTCTATTTAGTGAGTATCCCTGGGCCCACTGTCTCCTCTCCAGCTGGATGGTCACTGACCTGAGTGTGTGCGGAGGTGGCCAGTAAGTGCATCACGCCGGCGGCAGGCGTAGTTGCAGAAGGGACATTTGAAGGGCTTCTCCCCAGAGTGCAGCTTGATGTGACGCAGCAGGTTGCCTTTCTGGGTAAAGGAGGCCCCGCACTGATTGCAGTGAAAGGGCCTCTCACCTGCAAGCGAAAGAGCAGATCCCAGAGGGCTGGGTATGAGGAACATCAAAGATGGAATCTACCTTTTCCCTTGAACACATGGCTAAGGACAGGAACGGGTTGCTTTATAAAGATCATTAGGGGGAGGTCTTACCATAGGAGGATAAGGATGAAAGGTTTATGGCAGGACAGGGGTGCTAGCCCCAGAACACTGGGTTAAAAGGCGGTTACTCAAAACTGAGTGTCACAGGGTCCCCTCTGCCTTGAGAGTTCAAAGTCTGAGTAGGCTGAGGAAAGGAGGTCTCTGTGTCTGTCTGTCTGTGTCTCTCAAATTATGAGAAAACCAAACAATACCCAATTATCCTACCCCTTAGATAATAGGATCCTTCTCCTTTTTTTTTTTTTTTTTTTTTTTTTAGTACTAGGGATAAAAACCATGGGTGCTGTATCCCTGAGCTGCAACCCCAATCCCTTGTATTTATTTTGAGACAAGATGTTGCTAAATCACCCAAGCTTTGAATCTGTGATTCCCCTGCTTCAGTTTCCCTTAGGTATTCTATGGGATAATAGCATAAGCCACTGAGCCTGGTGTGTTTTGTTTTGTTTTTTGGTACTGGTGATCAAGCCCAAGGCCTCTTTCACGCTGAACACATACTCTACTTAAGTATACCCCAGGCCCAAAGATCCCTCTTGTTCTTCAACACAACTCTGTCTTTTTTTTTTCTTTTTTTAAATTTTCTTTTCAGTGTTTGGAATTGAATCTAGCATCTTCACATTGAGCTACATTCCTGTCCCTTCTGTATTTTTTATTTTGAGGCAGTGTCTTGCTAAATTACCTAGACTGGGATTGAATTTGTGATACTCCTACTTCAATCTCTTAGTGTCCTGGGATTATAGGTGTGCACTACCATACCAGGCTCTTCTCACATCTTAAGAAAAATATTAGATTTTCTTTCAAACGACAGCTAAGGAAAGTGTCAGGGAAGGGAGGTACAGATGTTGAGGGAAATGCAAATTCCATCTCATCGCCCTCCCCTCATTTTTTTTGAAACAGGGTCTTACTAGGTAGCCCTAGGCTGGCTTGGAACTCACGGTGATCCTCCTGCCTCAGCCTTCTGAGTGCTGGGATCACAGGTATGTGCCACAATGCCCAGCTTTCTGTTGTCAGCTAGAAAATGTGCTGGGAGACTCTTCTCTGAGGCCTCCGTGCCACAATGTGGGCTCTAGTCCTACTGCTGCTGTCTCAGCACTGCCCTGCCTCTCACCACCACTCCAAACTCCTTCCTGAACCCCTCAGGCTTACTCACCTGTGTGGCTGCGTTTGTGCACCATGAGCACATTGGGGCCAATACAGACCATGCCACAGACATCACACTTGAGCTTGCCATTGGGCAGCCGGATGCCACCAGGGGAATGAGGCTCTGGCCCACTCCCATCACAGTAGCCCAGGGGCTCTGACAACGAGTCTTCCACAATCACGCTGTCGTCTTTTTCTAGGAGCCGCTCATCTGGCCCCAGCAGTCTGCTCGACTCCTCATCGCTGTACATCTCCACCTTGATGGAGTTGGCTGGAAGGCGGGATGGTGTTTAGAACAGAGACAGGCAAAGTGGGAGCTGTCTGCAGGTTGGAACAACACTCCTGAAGGACAAAATGCTGTCTCCAGGTCCTGAGACAGACAGGCCTTAAAAGAGGCCAACACTGTAGTATCCCCAGGGATGATGCCAGAGTTCTGCTGGAAGCTGAAAAGCTCACCCTTCAGCGGGGGATTTAGCTCAGTGGCTTAAGCACCTGCTTAGCAAGCGCAAGGTTGTGAGTTCAATCCCTGGTACAAAAAAAAAAAAAAAAAAAAAAGCTCACCCTTCTCTCCCACCCACTGGGAAAATAAGCTTCAAGAGAAAAAAAGCTGGGGTATGTGGGGTGCCTTCTGTCACTGAGAAGAGGCAGTGTAGGGAGCCTTTTCTCCAATCTCTTGTCATTAAGATGTCTGCCTTGACCCCGGGCAGGAAGCCAGCAAGTAAAGGTGGTGGAAAAACAGCCCTCATGGGCCGGGGGGGGGTTTAGCTCAGCGGCATAAGCGCCTGCCTGGCAAGCACGAGGTCGTTAGAGGTCATTAGTTTGATCCCTGGTACCAAAAAAAAAGAAAAGAAAACAGCCCTCAGAAGATTGAAGGGGGACAACAAGCTAAAGAGAAATCAAAACTACAAGACAGTCATGGCTTCCATTTTCCTTCCAAATCATAAGAATGAACCCCCCCTATCCTGAACTGTACACATCTGAAGGTGGGTACAGGAAGGAGGAGCTATTGAGGAGAAGGCTTTGGCTTTAACTCTGACCTACATTCCTGGCTATTCCAACCATTTAGAGAATGTCACAGCTCTAGGGCCCGCTGGAAGAGGGGGGCATTCAGGGGGACCCGCCTGGGTGGGAGAATGGGGTGTGGAGATTCAGGGAGGTCCTTCCTGTTTCCTCCACCTAATGATCATTTCTATCTACCTGGTTCTCCAGTTCCAGAATTTCTTTCTTTTTTCCTTTTTGAGACATGGGCTCACTAATTTAGGCTGAACTTGAACTTACTATTCAGCCCAACTTGTCTCAAACTGACTGTTATCCTCCTGCCTCAGCCGCCCAAGTTGCTGGGATTACAATTATATGCCACCGTGCCGGGCAGTGATTTCTTTGTAGAGCTTTTAGCTAAATGCTACCCATGCCTCTTTTAGTTCCCACCTTAGTCTGGCAGTGACTATTCACTGATTTTTCAGAAGCCATGAAAGCCCTAGACAGTGAGCTTCTTTGTGCTTTTAGAGACTGAGCAGGAAACTGGAGGGAAGTGATGATGGGGAAATGGTTGCAAATCAGAAGAGACTTTTCAAACAGACAAAAATGGGGGTGTCTAGTGTGGGGGTTGGGTGGGGTACAGGTTGGCACTTACCACTGAGTGAGCGGCTGGGAGAAGAGTGCTGGCTGTTGGGGGTGCTCACTGAGGGCCCCACTGGGGCCCCGAGGAACTCCTTCTCCAGAGATGAGTCCCCGCTACCTTGGAGGAGAGAACAAGAGGGCAGGTAAAGCTGGGGCTGGAGCCATCTACTGTCCTTTGGCTAAGTTTGAAAAAATTCAGTTAAATTTCACAATCATTTATTCCATAGCCATGTCTGAGGCATTGTTGGATGTTAGGCACCATACCTTGTGCCCTCACCAGTCCAGTGCCTGACTTTCGTGAGCTCAGCGGCTGGGCCTTGCCTACCCTACCTTTATGTAGACTGAAGGGAAGAGCATCACTGACATCCGCAGGAAGCGGAACTGGGGCTGGGCAGGCCAGCATGGAGAGAATAGGTGTCTGTGGGAGGGATGGTTTGGGACAGACTTTCTTTTCTACTACTCTGCTTTGGAGCCTCCAGTACCAGCTTTGGGATCTGTAAGAAGGGCAGCTGAAATTGTCTCTGAATCTAATTATAATATCAGAATAATCATGATAGCAGCTAATATTTAAAGAGTGCTTACTATGTGCCAGGCATCATTCTCTGTACTTCAATTATCTCCTTTGATCTTCACTACACTCCTTTTACATATGTGCTAATGTTAGCTTTTCAGATGAGGAGACACAAAAAAGGTTATACTATTTGTCTAAGGTCTAGCAGCTGTAGTGGTGAAGCTGGAAGATAGTCACAGACAGAGCACCCACATCTGCAGCCAGCACTTATACAGCCAGTTGGGAGACATCACCTCTCAGAGGAGAAGGGGTGGGCCTACTGGATTTTCTTTTCTATTTTTTTGAGACAGGTTCTCATTGTTCCAGTCTAGCCTTGAACTCACTATGTAGCCTAGGCTGGCTTTGAATTTACTTTGTACTTAAGCCACCAGAACGCTGGGATTACAGATATGTGCCATCATGGCCAGCTGAATTTTCTAAATACAGTAAAAATTTAGTTACTCTGGAAACATTTCTAGTGATTTGATTCCAATCATGCATTTACTATGTTTATCCTCAATATATTCATTTCAATGTTAAAAATGCTTTGTAAAAATATTTTTAAGAGTATCATTTTTTTTTAAAAAATCAGATAACATACCTGAAAATGACTGTATTTTAAAAATCCCTCCTCCCCACAATCTTCTACACAAATATATAAGTGAAATAAAAACACATGTAGACAAACATACAGACACATATCACATATGTAGATAAACATAAAGAAAACATACCTATTGGGGTAAACATACCCATAACCTCTACATTATCTATGAACATGCATGGATGTATGCACACAGGCCTAAATATGAGAGAAAGAGAGGGACAGAGAGACAGAGACAGGGAGACAGAAGAGGGAGAGAGAGAGGAAAGGGGAGAGAAGATGAGAAACCCTAGAATTCATCCCTAACTCCACCTATTAGTATTTTACCCAATTGCCCAACTATGTACATACTTACTTTCACAAAATAAAGATTCCATTATAAAATGGTTGGAGTCTTGGGCCTGAGGCAAGAAATCCGGAACACACCCTCCTGAGGGATCCCTCTCCAGCTTTGGTCAGTGGGAAGAAAACAACCACTCAGGACTTTGGGACCATTTCCCGTTCATATCCTCTTCTAAAAGTCCCATTTCCCCCATTCTATCCCATTAAGTCCTGAGGAAATCACAATCTATAGAAAAAGCCTTATGGCTTGAATCTGAGTTTTACCAGCTGGGGCTCTTTAGTTGAGTCATGATTTCCAAAAAAAAAAAAGTTGCCTGAAATCAGAACTACACACATATCTTGAAATGAACATCTCAGGATTGTGGGTTAAGACTTGTAGACTCAGACTTAAAATATGTCCTTTCAACTAAGTGTGGGATTTACTAAGGTTAAAAGGGCTGAACAGGGCAACTTCTTAATCCTTTTCAAATGTTATTAGTACTGATTTGCTCCAAATTAGTTAATGTTAGCAGTGGGGAAGAACAGGGCTTTGGGCCCTGGTGCTGAGGCCTCCACCCTAAAGGGATGAGTGAGCTTGCTGCAACTCTATCACTGGTGCCAGCTTACTGCGCTGGGGCTGCCTGGTGGAGCTAGGGGCTTGCTATCTGAGGAGAAATATCCTTAAAGGGAAGCGTTGGGACAATGAGGGGCAAGCATCCTTTGTGGCTCTCCCAATTCAGGCCTGGAAACAGGTGAGAAAGCAGGAGCCTGGAGGCACACCAGTAATTCCAGAGGCTCTTTGATGCTGTTGTCCTCCTTGGGATAAAGGTAAGAGGGAAAATAGGCTCAACTCTACTTTCATGGGTCTAAAACATGAGAATGTGTCTGTTTCAGGGATGAGAAAATCTTTGTGGGGCAACAAGGATTTTGAGTCCTAGCTATGGAGAGAAGGGGACTATAGTCAGATTTAGGAAATTCAGAAATTCCTCCCTTAATCCCAGAAATACTAGTGAGGGAATTTCAAATGCCTGGGACTCACAAGAAATGCTGCACTGTCAAAGCCAAGAATTTAGGCTGCTCTCAGGTCCCAGGGAAATTTTCTTGGTCAAAGTTATCATGGATTAGTTGAACCCCCAGAAGGCAAAGGAATTGGGAGCTGGGTAAAGGGCAGAAAAGCAGGAGGAAAGCAACTGGGAAGCAGCGCAGGAGCTAAATGTGCCTCACAGATTGAAGGAGACCAGCCCTCTGCTCTAGCTGCCCTTCCTCAATCCCTTCAGAGTGGCTGCCTCCAGGGAATAGCCGTGAGCTCATGTAGCCTCCACACTTCTCTGCATTTTCACTGTTCTCCCTCCTTGACCACGGGTTCCAGGTAGCAGGATGCTATCCTGCTTCCAGGAACAGTGTGTACTCGAGCACAGAAAGACGCCCATCCCCAGCTCTATTGTGGGGAGGAGGCTCAGGCCCCTCAGATATCAGATCTAGGCTGAGGCATCTGGTGGCAGGGCTCCTCTTCCCTGCCTCAATTCCCTACTACCCCTCCCACTCAGGCCTGTTTCGGCATTTCACCCCAAGCAGCTCTACCTCTGTCCCCAAGGCCTAATCAAGATGTCACCACAAGCTCCCACTGTCCAAGTCACCGTCTTTCCTTAGCAACACCAAACACCCTTCCCCATCCTCTGCAAGTGTGAGGAACGCCCCCTCCCCCGCTACACACAGCCCCCCATCCTCTCCCTCTCCTCAGGCTTGGGAGTTGTTACTGAATTGGCTCCCTAGCCCCAGTACCCCCTTCCCCCCTCCGCTAGCCGCCTTCTGCCTGAACTTACATTATCCTTCCCTTGCCGGTGAGACCCTGGGGTGCGAACGCGGCCGCCGCCTTGGAAACGGCGAGAGAGTGCGGGTGGTGTGTGCATGTCTGCGTCTCGGTGGCAGGCAGGGGTGAGCCCAGCCACTCACCTTCCAGGAAGCATGGATTCCTGGAAGTGAGGGGAACCGCCGTCATTTCGCAGGCAGCGGCAGCGGCACGGTGAGCAGGGGCCCACGGCTGCAGCCAGCAAGAACAGCTCAGCCAGGGTGTATGTGTGTTGAAAGAGAGAGTGTGTCTGTCGAGAGAGGGAGAGAGAGAGAGGGAGACAGAGAGAGGAGA
>PVLA01015478.1:0-25102 GCA_004027455.1 Hydrochoerus hydrochaeris
ATGATGGATGAGGAGAAACTCAAAAACAAGGCAACAGAATTATATAAGGTGATCAAAAGTATATAACAACAACAAAACAAGTCAGTAAGGTACTGAGCAACCTGAAACAGGATATAACTAAACAGATAATGGACTTAAAAAGTAAAAAGAAGAAAAGAAAGTGCTCTAGAGGATATGGCTGCATGTATGTTTAAGTGTGTAGGATTGATAACCATGTTGGTAAGTTGTTACCGGATCACTGAACTTCTTTGCAGTCTCACTGTTTGTATGTCCACTTTGTATGCTTTAATTTTATAACTTTAACAACTAGGTCTAAGAAGATAATATGTAATTTATCAACTAGTGATTTCTTACTGCTTTTTTTTCTGAAATTCTGTATTGTTTCTACCCCTTTTTCTTGTTTTGCTTTTTTTCTCTTTAAATAAAAAAAGATGTATATGAAGACTAGAATGCCATAAACAGAAAATATGAGTGACTTGCCTTTAGGAAACAAATAGAAACTTTGCTAAACTTTGGAAAGATACCAAATCCTGTTAAAAGTTATAAGCAACTAGAAAAACAACCCAAGATTTCCTCACTACCAATTTTCTATGTCCCTAAATTAGGGCAGTCCCTACATTGGGATGTGAAACTAATCATCTAATATTTCTAGATGATCAAAGCAAGTTTTCAGCTGGTTACTTTTTCAGTCTCTGTCCTGGCTGCCCCAATTATTCCCAATCAGTTTTCAAGCATTGTTACTCCAATAGTGGCTTGATCATGTCTTACCATTTGACTACAGGCCCTCGGTGGCTTTTATGCCCATCTTAACTCACTATAGGTTCCTTCCTAAAGATAAACTCTATGACTCGCATCATGTCTGAGACTTTGAGATCATAAAAGGAGAAGGGAACAAAGGTAGAAATGTATATTAAAATAGAACTGGCAATGTATCAATGATTGTTGAACCTGACTGGCAAGTACAACAGGGTCTATTTTATTATTGTACCTAGTTTGTTTAAGATTTTTCCACCTTTAAAAAGATAAGAAAAAAGAAAGCCCATGAAAGTCTAACTAACTGACTCAAAGGTCCTCTAGCACCCTCAAGAATATCAGTGTGTATTCTGCAATCTATGCAGGTCTTTTTAATGTTTGTACATGTTTAGAACAGCACCACAGTGATGTGACATTCTATGTAAATTAGAAAGGCCACCTACTTCCCTTTGGCATAAAGGTCCCTACAGCACCAAAAGGATGACTCACTGTAAGAGTAGACAATAAAGATTTTTTTAAAGGAATCATAAATAAAATCCAGGTACATGTGTCAACAAGGATCAAATTTGAAAACATTACAATGAGAGGAAAAGCAAGTTGCAAAAGGTTACATAGAGTACAATACTCCTTATTTTACACTGAAAAACATTAAAAATAATATTTTATTTCAGTTATATACATACATAAATATATACATCCATCTAGCTACAAATACAAATATATACACATACATATAATAAAATTTTGTTAAAAATTTCAAATCATGCACATCAAATTCAGGCCAACAGTAACCCAGTAACCCTGAGGGATCAGAGAAGTTTTCATTCTATCTAGACTGTCTTACTTCTCATACTGAGTGGTGGGTAAACAATTATTTGCTGTGTTGTGCTCTAGTTTTACATACCAGAAGTATTATACTGTAAGAGTCAAGAAATAACTATCATACAAATATCCTCCTTTTAACCAGACAATGGTGTGGCTCTGATACTTCTATATCACCTGGCATTCTCTTTTAGAAAAAAAATATGGTCTCAAACAGCATACAGTCCTAGTTATGTAGTATACTAGTCTTCATAGCTCCCTGAAATATGTTAAAAGTGATAGATTGTAAAGGTACAAAAGTAAAAAATGGCTTCATTGACATTTTAATGATGGCTTTGGCTAGGAGTTAGACATGGTGGCCCACACCTGTAATCCCAGTACTCTTGAGGTTGAGGTAGGAAGGTTGCCACGTTGAGGCCACCTGCACTACACAGGCAGACCCTGTCTCAAACATCCAATCAACTAGCCCATCAATCAATCAATCAACAGCTTTGGCTAATAAACAACTACCCAGAAAATGTTTTAAAATTTTAGTCTTTAACTTATAGTTTTATTTAGTGATTACTCAGCTGCTTTAAAAATTTAGAGAAAAACTTAAAAATGACTTCTCCCCAAAGATGAAGTGGTATGCAAAGATTTTTAAAATAGCCTCTACTTCTCACAGCTTCATTTTACTTCATCTCATTCACTGGTACTTAAAAAATCAGACACTACTTACTACTTTTCATTTTCCTAGTCAATGATTTCCCCTTTAGTGTAGAATCAACAGTATTTTAGAAATATTCCTCTTAACCTCCAAGAATTACCTATGATAAAAATGAAAAACAATTATAATGATGTCTTGAAATGTATACAAATTCCCACAAACCAGACATCATCCTAACAAATAGATATCACAGTCTATATAGTTTTCATTCATTATGTGCAAATATAAAGTTTGTCACTTTGAGGTACATATTTTAATTCAGATATCATCTTTCCAATCTTTTCTTACCTAAATAAAAACCCTCAGGTATAAAAACATTTACACTGGAATGTAAGCACTATGAGGACAGGGATTTGCATTTGATTCACTGCTGTAAACTCAGCACCCAGAACAGTGCTTGCCACACAAGACAAATTTAAATGTGTCAAACCTAAACCCATTCTCTATGCCTTTTAGTAAAATGCTAGCCTTTGAATGTCAATGAAATACTTCACAAACTGGGGAACCAATTTGTACACCTTTGTCTTGAAATATCAAACAAAAACAACCATTTACATGTTTTCAGACATTCATACTCTTTTTCTAGTTTAAAAGTGTTTTAGCGGGCCAGAGATTTAGCTGAGCAGTTCAAGCACTTGCCTGGTAAGTGTGAGGTCCGAAATGCAACTCCGGGTATGAAAAAAAAAGTGTTTTAGGAGGAGAACCAGAAACTCAAACCGACCCCCCCCAAACTCACCTCCCCATAAGCCAGCTGAAGCCAATCCCAACACACACACACCTGTGTGCCAGCAGAAGCTGCACTGGCTGGTGGAGAACCATGAAGCCATGCCCTACCCCAAGCAACCAGCTGATTCATAAGAACACAGGCTGAGATAATAGCAACGCAAGTAAAGAAACAACTTAATGCCTGTATTGGTTGACTGATTTTGCAGGCCTAAAGCCAGTAGTCTGAGCAAATATTAAGAGGATAACAAGAGGCATTATGTGAGTTTGATCCCCAGTACCAAAAAAAAAAAAAGAGGCATTATGGCAGCCACTGTTAATTTCCTATTATCCTGTTTTGAAGTCCTGTATCACTTTCATTATTTTGTTTTGCTTGATTTTATTATGTCTGATGGTATGGACAGCTATTTTGAATTTAATAAGGTATATTATGGTAGCCATTGTTAATTTCCTATTATCTTGTTTTGAAGTCCTGTATCACTTTTATTGTTTTGTTTTGATTGGTTTTGTTCTGTTTTGTTGTTTGATTTTATTATGTCTGATGGCATGGGCAGCTATTGTGAAGAAAACAAGAACCATTATAGTAGCCATTGCTGGTTTCCTACTGTCTTGCTGTGAAGCCCTGTATTGCTTTCATCATTCTGGTTTGATTGGTTTTATTTTGTTGTTGGTTTTATTCTCTTTAAAATAAAAAGTGTTTTAATTCCATTTTTCACTTACTACTAAAACCCTGATTTCAAAATAAATCAGCACATGAAAATATACTCCACAAAAGACTAATGATTCTTTTTAAATAGGCTACTATGCTACATTAAAATATAATTCAAGATGGCAAATAAGTACTGTATATAAGATGGTGCTCAACCAACATTATGTTATTAGAAAATTATAAAATAAAACAATGAAATATCATTATACATGTTCTCCTTGCTATGTTCACAAATGAGTTAAAAACTTATGTCCATGTGAAAAGCCACACAGAGCTGTCTATTGTAACAGCTCTGTCCACAATTGCCAAAACTTAGAAGTTAGTGACATTTCTTTCAGCTGGTAAATAAACTGGTACATCCAGACAATGGACTATTATTCAGTGATAAAAAGAAATGGGCCACCACACCATGAAAAGATATAAAAGAATCTTAAATGCACATTAATAAGTGAAAGAAGTCAATCTGAAAAGGCTACATACTGAGTAACTCTAACTATGTAACATTCCAAAAGAAAGCAAAACTATGGAGACAATAAAAGATCATGGTTGCCAGGGGTTAGTGTGGAGGGAGAGGTGAATCATAGAGGAGGGAGAGGTGGAGCATAGAGGAGGGAGAGGTGAAGCATAGAGGAGGGAGAGGTGGAGCATAGAAGATTTTTAGGGCACAGGAATTATTCTATGTGATACTACAATGGTGGATACAGGTCACACATTTGTCTAAATCCATAGCATGCATTTCACAGGGAAACTGTAATGTAAACTAGGGGCTTTGGGCAATAGCAGAATGTTGGTGTACCTTCATCAAAAGTAATAAATCCATCAATATGTACTACTGGGGGCTGGGGGCACATGGGAACCCTCTATACTCTGTCCTTAATGGTTGTATGGTCATAGAACTGCTCAGAAAAAAAACAGTCTATTGAAAAACATGTTGTTTGAAATTGATGAAAGAGAGAGAGAGACTGAAATTTGTTTTGGCTCACAATTTTGGAGTTTCCAGTTCATAATCTATAGGCCCCATTATTTGGGCCTCTGGTGGGGATGCTGGATGGCAATGGCATGGAGCACACAGCAGAGTAATCAATCATCTCATGTCCAGGAAACAATGAGAAAGAAAAGTCTGGGGTACCACACATCTCTTGGAAGGCATGTACCCAACAACCTATGGATCTTCCACTAGATTCCACCTCCTCAAGGTTCCACATTCACAAGGGTCCACCTCCTCCCACCCACACCAGCCCAGGGACCAACCCTTCAATATTCAGACATTTGGAGAATATTTTTCCAACCTAAAGTATATGGTGAGATTTTTTATCTATAAATACAAATATTTATACATACAAGTACACATCAATATTTATATTTACATATCAATCAAAGAAAAACCTTAAGATAACTATGGGCTCACTTCCATAACAAAGTAAGTATAACAGTTTACTTTTAATTCAAGTAGGAGATAAAATACTAGGTTTTTGTAAAACATTTATTCCTGGTAACATGGTAACCTTCTGGTATATGATGGTAATCCTAAGTGTATACTTATCAAGAGAAATTGTGGGTGTTACCATAGAAACTATCAGGGCTGCTTAGTGTCTCCATGATTTGAGCAGTTATACCTGTTGGGCCACTTAAATCTAAATTTACAGGTTTCCTTTAACAGGGAAAGAATGAAAATGTCTACAGTTGTCATTAAAAATGGTTAGCACACTCATGATAATGCAAACTAAAGTGGTTAGAGTACATACACATACAACACACACCACAGCCACCACCAAAGTGATGAGTTAAAACTGGGTGGCTTCCAATTGTTGGCTTCATTCTCATTCTCTCAGGACTAGTTTTCCCTCTCCAGGATGCTTCTAAAATTCATTTTCATCTGTACCAAGAATAAATATCAGGTTGCTGTAATTTGGTTAGATTAAAGGAAAAGGATTTTGTTTTGTTTTGTTTTGTTTTGTTTTGCTGGGCTAAGTAAAAGAGCTCAAAGCTCTGAGAGATTTACTCTAAGCAATCTAGGAACATCCCCTTTTGCCAGGATGTGAAGCAGTTTTCAACTGGAGAATATAATCTCATTCACACAAAAGCACCGTGCCCTCGGTTCCTCTTAAATCATATGTACTGCAATGGTTGTAACACAAGGAAATCCTTTTCTGGATTCCTGCCAGAGCTTCAACTAACATATTCACATTTAATATGCCCACCTCCTCTTATCAAACTTGATGTGTTACAGACAACAAAATAAGCCTTAACAGATGCCTGGATCACACTTGTAGCAATAGCCTTGGTCAACAAATTTATTATGCTCAGGAGCTGTGCAAAGTCTCACATAATAGCCATGGTTTGTATTTCAGAACACCAACTTTCTCTTTACCTGGTTTAGCTCAATAGCAGTGGCAGAACTATCTATATATCAAGGACCTTTGGGGGAATAAATAGCCATGTGAAGGTCTGTTGATACCAATTATATTTTCTAAATTTAAAAAGCTGAAAGACTACAGAGTAAAGTTATGCTCATAAACATATGGACAGATGCATGCTCCAGCAGTATAAAAATACAAATGGTCTTAAGTGACACAAACAAAATCTCACAAATGAAAGGAACCATGAAAACATTAGTAGTCCTTTGAAACAAGATTTTAAAATATCACTCACTGCTCTAAATTCTCATTTGATGTTAATAACTTTCATAATACTGCTTTTTTTTAAAAGCTTCATTTCATATTTTGGGTTGATGTTAGCAATCTTTACATCATTTAGGGCTGAGTGACATCAAATGACAGACAAAGGGCTTATCGAGTAGTCTTTCTCCAAGCTTCAAAGAAAAAGCCAAACAAAAACTGCACCTGCTGTGCATCAGTCCCCATCCCCACGGTACCCCTCATCATTTACAGGTATGGAGCAGCCAAAAAGAGGTAGCTGTGATACATCTTTCTTGTTCTATTTCAAGTGCAAGCCATGATAAAATGGGTGGACATGGTGGACTGCTGGGGTCCGCCTCAAGCTTCAAATGAGGAACTTGGCTTTGACTTGACCAACGTCCACTTACAGCCCTTCAGCCCCTGCTATGCAACTTGTCATTAAGATTTTCCAGCTTAATGCTAGTAATCAGAATTTGTCCATATTAGTGGTCAAATATATATATACATACGTATAAGATCACAAATAGAGAGAGAGGTCAACATGTTGTCCTGGGCTCTGAGCCATATGGACCCACACGCACACACCCTTCAAGTTCAAATCCCAGCAAGACACCCTGAGCTTCCACTCGGGAGAGGGAGGGGCAGGAGCCGCAAACAGAGGTTAACCAGACACCAGCCAAAGCAAATATCACTCCCAGAACAGGCGAAACTTTGGGTATGGGCGGCTGCAGAGCCCCAGAAATGACCAGGGGAGGGCAAGGAATGTCAGACGGTCTCAGAGAAGGAAAACGGGAGCGCACCCAGCACTGGGCGAGGAGCTGAGCTGCAGAGGAGGCTGGTGTCCCCGGGGGACAAGGGCGTCGCCGCCATCCTTGGCTGCAGAGCCCCCTTTCTGAGACTTGGCCGCGTCTTTGGGGCAGTCCAGTCGCCCCAATATCTCCACAGACATTGTCCCCACAGATCCACCGAGATAAGGGGACCAGGAACCTACCTGGTGCAGTGTCTCAGCTGGTAGCTGCGACGCCCGAAACAGATCGGCCACGGGGCCAGCGGCCGCAGTGGCTGCGCCCGAGGCGACTCTGGCGGCCTCAGGGGGCCCGGGACCTGGGGCCCCGCTCGCGGCTCCCGCGCAGCGCGCAAAGAGCTCGGAGTAACATTGCTGCTCACCCTCGCTCAACAGCAGCGGCGGCCCAGAGCCGCAGCCTCCGCCCGCTCCCGTCTCCATGGGGCTTTTAAGGGGCCCCTGCGGAGCACGGTCCCTGACTGAGGTGCTGCCTACTCCACACTGCCACCACCACGGCCTCGGCCCTGGCCCCGGCCGCCACCACCCCCACGCCCAGCAGCTGCCGTGCAGCCGCTTCCTCCCGGCGCGCGCCGGCCCCACCCCCGAGCTTGAATGTTGTGCCTCCGCACGGCACATGGAAACAGGCGCGACGCCGACCAATCACAGCGAAGGACCACAGCAAGGCCCTGCCCCCAACGCCCGCCCTGCCCTGTACCAGGTAACTCCGCTCTGGCCAGCCTGCTGCGGGTCACCTGCCTGGTTGGCAAAGCTGGGCAAGGAGTGCTGGTCCCCGCACCGGGTCAACCTGTCGTGACCCAAGGAGCATCTTTGGCTCACCGCCCTGGCTGGGAAGGAAACACTTAGCACACCTAGAGAATAGCGCTTTTCAGGGGACGGGAAAGCTATGATATTTTCTCCCTAGGAGCCTGGAGCAGGTGTGGTGGCCCACACCACACCGTACCCTTCCCGGAAAGGGGACGAAGTGTGGGAAGTTAGGTTTCCCTTCTTCCACAACACTTCTGATTATGTCTTGAAAAGCTGGGAGACAAAGAATGTCCAAACGATTGCGGTCCCAGCGCCTCTTCAGAGCGTTCCAGATGGTTATGAGGGTCGCCTACTTCCTCAGGCACGCCTCCAGTGTGCACTTTGAGCCTTTATATGGAACGCCATGTTACTAGTGATAAAATGGGTGGTTAAGGTTACTCTTGAGCATTAGAGTAATGGAAGTTTAAAAAGACCTTTTTGCAGCCCCTGGTGTTACCGATAAGGAAATTGTTGCAGGTTCACTTTTATTCATCCAATGCTCATTGAATATCTACTAATCAGCAGATTTATATACTAAGGCTGGAAAATACAGACCTCTGTAAAAGAAAGTCCTCACTCTCTGTCTTAGTTACTTTTTTCATTGCTGAGAAAAAATACCCAACACCTTAATTTAAAGGAGGAAAGGTTTATTTAGCTCACAGTTTGTAGAAGTTTCAGCCCATAATCTGCTGGCTCGGGCATTATGGCAGAGGGGCATCACAGAGGAGAAACAGTCCATGACAGAGCAAGCAGGAAGCCTGGAAGCAGCAAGCAGTGAGCTTGCTTTCCCTCTCTCCTTTTGTATTCCTTCTAGACTATAAGCCAAACATCCAGGGTGGGGCTTCCATTACCTACACCAAGAGCCATGCTAACTCCAATCAATGGACTAATGTAGTACCACATGGCTTTAATCCCAACACCACACACTCTAGATCTTGCCAGTTCCAAAAAGCCCAACTATGAGCACATGAGGTTTTGGGAGGTCATCTAGATACAAGCCATAAGACATTCTAAAAGTACTTCTTTTGGCAGGAAAACAAGCAATTTTTTAAAAATACCAAACTTTTCCAAGTTCACACCAAACTCAACTCTACCACCCACATGTTGGCCTTCCTTGGCATGTGCTTGCTGAGACCCAATGCCCCCCACATGCCCCCACAATTGCACTAGCCACTTTAACACAAAATCTAAAGAAGCCACTGTAAAAAAATGTCTGCCCAACCACAACACTGGAAATTCCAGTGCTAGGCCTGCATATTTGCATTTCTTTTTCAAAAATTCTCTTTTTAAATGCTATTATTTCTGGGAACAGTTGCACAAATATATGCACTAAGCATCCCTGGGAAACCTCACTCAAAGGGGGAAAATCAGTCCAATATTAAACACTAAATAAAAATACATTCTAAAATTTAATTTAATAAAGATATACAAAAATTTTTGCCACAAATGGTTGGATTTTAACTAAAAGCAGAAAACAAAAGATATCTTAAGAAATACCATGGATGATCACCAATAAACTTTGGTGTTATGATCAACTAAAATAAGAACCCAGGACAGAAAGAAAGGAGAAAGGCATCCCAAAAATCATGAGATGGTAAAGACAGAAAAGGAAAGAAGGGAGCTGGGTATGGTGACTCACAACTGTAATCCCAGCACTCAGGAGGCTGAGGCAGGAGGCTCTTGTAAGTTCGAGACCAGCCTGGGCTGCAAAGTGAGCTCAAGTCCAGCCTGAACTGCATAGTGAGACCCTGTCTCAAAAAGATAAAAAAAGGAAAGGGGGAAAGATAAATATAAAGGAAAAAACTAGACATGGTGGTACAAACCTATAATTCTAGCATTGGAAAGGATTATCACTACAAATTTGAAGCCAGCCTGGGCTGCATAGTGAGTGCAAAATCAGTGTGAACTACATGGTGAGATCTTTCAATAAATAACAAAAAACATACAAAATAAAATTATGTCAACTTTAAAGATGGTGAGTAATACTTCCCTTTTAGACTTTGAAGAAATGAAGTAGAGAAGAGGACTCAGGATCCACTCATCTCTAATGCTCACCAACCTTTCCTCACTCTGTTTTGCTTCAGACCTCCTGGGAAGGATATAAAACAGCAGGAGGCTTGAGGATGAGAGGACAGAAAAGATAAGCAGGAGCAGCAAAGACTAACTTCGCCAAGACGTCACACTTCAAAATCTTACCACCTTTACATTTTCCAATGCTGTAATGCCTGAAGGAAAACAAGAAGCCAATGACAGTTTGTTCTCTTCCTACTTTTGCAGCAGTACTCAGGTTTCCCTGAGGAATGGCTTACCATTCTAACAGAGGGTAGAATTTAACTACTCTACAAATGTCAACCTCTACTTTGCCCTATGACTCCTTCAAGAAGAAATATGAGGTTCATATAGTGGAAGCTGAGGAAAAAACTCTATGAGCTATAAAGTACACCCAGTGCCAAAGCTCTTCAGAGCCATCTGGTTTAAGCCTCACAGTACCTGAAGTAAACTGGAAAGACACTTTTATCTCCATGTTGCAGACAGGAAACTAGGTGCAAAGATGATGTGATTTGTCCAAATGGGACATTAGGTTTGAAGCTAATCTTCATCGCTCAACTCAATTGAGTGATCTTCATCACTCAACTCAATTTAGTAAGTGTGGCAGATATTTCTAATACCAGATATTACAGTGCTAGGTCGAAAGTCTTGTGTGGGCCTATTCATCCATCTGAGAGATACTCAACATTTATTGGTAGAAAAGGAAGTATTTCTGGTGTCCCTACTGGAGTACTGTGAAGAAATTCTTTAAAATGCAAGATGTATTTTTCTGATGATAATATACATACCAGAATTTGACTGCCAATATTTTGATCGCAGGTGTTTTTCATCTGTGTTACGACAGAGACTGGCATGTAGTTTTCCTTTCCTGTGTTGTGTTTGTCAGGTTCAGGTATTAAGATTGTGCTGCCTTATGAAACAAGTTGGGAAGTGTTTCCTTTTTTCCTACTCACTGAAAAAAAAATTTGGTAAAAAGTCAATGGAAAAAAATACAAGAGGTATTGCTTTTGAACGAATCTGCAGCCTCACTAGAAAGATAAAACTAACTGAGTAAAAGATAATACATAATAAAGTGCTAAATTGTGTGCCCCAGGCTAACTGCTGTGGAAGTTTGGAAAAGAAAAAACTCTATAAGCTATAAAGTATACCCAGAAAGGCTTGATGTGTGGGGCTGAGACTCAAACTCACTGAGAATGGGTGGGACTGGGGAGGTGAGAACACAGGACAGATGGAGAGGATCATGGGAGAGGGAGGAGCCCCAGAGACTTGGCATCAAAAAGTGATGAGTGAGGGACAGCAGGCTGTATCAGAGAGAGTTCAGCCTCTGAAGGTCTGGTGGAGGCAAGAGAGACACTGCCCAATGAAGGTGAGGGGCACAGCCAGAGGGGCCCAACAGCAGTAAAGCTGAAGGCCAGGACACAGCAGGAAAAACTGACATTGTAAAAATATTTGAATATCTAAGGAATGTCAAGTAGTGTTCTGTATTTCTAAAACAGTCTTCTGGACAGAAAAATAGTTACCAAACTTCAAAATAAACACAGATAAGAATGTAGAAACTAGAAACACTCATACCCTTCCGACTGACAGTAAACAAGAACATTTTAGAAGAGAATTCACGTATATTGTTGTGGTTCTAAGCTTACATTTGTTTTGGCTCCATAGAAACTTACTTACCATGTTTTAAGGACTAGTCAAGGATATTCTTTTTTTTAAGATGGACAGACAGATAAACTGAAAGAAAGATTCAAAGAAGCAAACATAAAGACAGATGGTCAGACAGAAAAAATGGAGAAAAACAAACAGAGTGATAGAAACACAGATGGAGAGATGCCAGGCACATGCTTATAATCCCAGCATTCAGGAGGCTGAGGCAGGAGGATTGCCATGAGTCTGAGGCCTGCCTGGGCTACAAAGTGAGTTCAAGACCAACCTGAAATGCATAATGAGAACCTGTCTCAAAAAAGCAAGCCAAAAAGATAGATGGATAGAAGAAATAATAAACTGAAAGAAAAATGGACAGTAGATGGGCTGAAAGATGGACACACACAAAGACAGAAGAAAAGATGGACAGAATGACAGAAGGACAGCAACAGACAGCAAGATAAACAGACAGACATTCAGAAATGCAGATGAACAAAGACCGACAGATAGAACCCCACACAGATAGAAACACAAACAGAAAGCCAGATAAACAGACGGTAAAATGGAAAGATGAACAGAAGTACAGAAAAAGGCACAGAAAGATGGATAGAAAGAGGGACAGAACAAAGCACAGAAAGATGGGAAGATGGGCACAATGAAAGACCAAAAAAGACAGATTAAGACAGAAAGGACAGATAGACATAGAAAGACAGACAGACAGGATAAACAGATGGACAAACAGAAACACAGATCAATGGACTTACAGACAGTCAGATAGGCAGAAGAAAAGACAGACAGACAGACAGACAATGGACAGACAGGAAGGCAGATAGAAACAGAGAAAGGCAATAGAAAAATGGACTAAAAACTGGCAGACAGAGAGAGACAAACAGATGGACCAATGGACAAAGAGAAAGAAAATGCACAGACCAAGAAAAAGACACATTATCAGATGGACAGAAAGACAGACATAAACATGAAAAGAGAGACAGATAGACAGATGAACTGAAAGATGGCCAACAGAAGAAAAAAGATGGACAGAAAATGACAGGGACAGAAGGGTAGATGGACACACATATAGAAAGACAAACAAGCAAAAACAGAAAAACAAACTAAAAGACAGATAGGCAGAAATAAAGATGGTCACACCAAGAGATAGACAGAGATATGGACAGATGGGCAAAAGACGGAGAAACAGACAGATGAGCAGAAACACAGGAAAACAGCAAAACAAAAAAGACTGTCAGGCAGAAAGATGGACAGGCAAACAAATAGATGGAAAATGGACAAGAATATTGAAAGACAAGTAGGATGGACAGACTAAAAGATGGAAAGACAGACAAGTAGATATATAGAAAAATGGGCAGAAATAAAGAAGGATGCACAGATGGACTAAATGACAGCAGAAAAGATGGACAAATAGAAGAAAAACACAATGATGGACAGAGAAACAAACCAATAAACAAAGAGAGACTAAAAACCAACGGACAGACAGACCAAAAAATTGATAGAAAAAGAGACAGAAAGAGACTGAAAGACAATAAAAGACAGCTGTAGAGAAAGACATCAATATGGAGACAGATGAACAGAAAAAAGAAACAAAAATGGACAAATAGATAAAAAGAAAAAAGACAGACATACAAATGGATAGAAAGACACAGAAAACCACATAGAAAGAAGAAAGACACATGGACAGAAAGACATATGGACAGGCAGATGGCCACAAACACAGTAACAGACAAAACAGGCAGACCTGTAGACAAATGGACAGATGGATATAAAGATGGGCAGACACTTGAATAGAAAAAAAGATGTACAGAAGTACAAAAAGAAAGGACAGATGGACATACTGAAAGAAAGAAAATAGAACTAAAAAACAGGAAGACTACAAACAGAGCAAAAGACAGAAAAGAGAGATACAAAGACAGAAAGGCAGAAAAACAGAAAGGACAGATGGATAGAGAGATGGAAAAAGACAGACAGAGATGGATAGGCAGATGGCTAGAAAGACAAACAGAAAACAAATAGAAAGACTGACAGAAGTTCCCAAAGAAAGCCTGAAACACAGATGAACAAGACAGAAGCACAAAGACAAAGAGACTAAAACACGGGCAGACAGATGGAAAGAGCAAGACAGAAAGATAGAAAGACAGGAAAACAGACGAAAGATTAACAGACAAACAGACAAACATATGGACAGAAGAAAGGACAGAAAGACAGACAAAATGGACATAAAGACAGATAAAATGGCAGACAGAAAGAAGTAAATATTGACTGATAGACATTGACAGAAAGACAAAAAGATGGACAGTCTGAAAGATGGATAGACAAGCAAACAGATTAACAGAAAGAGAGACAGAAAGACAGACAGATGGACAGAAAGAAAGATGCTCACTGCTGAAAACTGGCCATGTTGAAACCCCCGCGGCAGCAGAAGAAGGTAATTTGTCCACTCTCGTGGGAAGTGCCTCCCTCTGGTGCCATTCAGGAGGAGACCCAGTTGGCAGCTGCTGAGACCTGGCCGTGGTAGAACCCAGGAGGCTGCAGAAGAAGGCATTCAGCTGGGGATTTAGCTCAGTGGCATAAGCACCTGCCTGGCAAGTGCAAGGTCGTGAGTTCAATCCCCAGTACCAAAACACCAGAAGAAGGCAATTCGCCTGCCCTCTTGGAAAGAGCCTCCCTCTGGCATGAGCCAGGAGGAGACCCAGTCAGCAGCTGCTGAGAACTGGCCATGGTGGAACCCAGGCAACTGCAGAAGAGCACAACTTGCCTGCCCTCTTGGTAGGCACCTCCCACTGGCACAAGCCAGGAGGAGTCCCAGTCAATAGCTCCCCTGAGCCTACCAGTGTGTGGACTGGAAATCAAACATCCCAACCCCTCTCCTTGTTAGCAATTGGGCACAGAGGTCTGAGCATGTCTTGAGAGGATGACCATATACAATATAGCAAATATGGGGGATTTCTTTCCATCTTCTGTTTGAAGGGAATTTTTTTTCACTGTTTTGTTTCATTACGATTAATTATATTATTCTATTCAATCTTTTCTTTTGAATGGTTTTATAATGTTCTGTTTTTTGTTTGATTTTGCTATACTTAGTTGAGAGGACAACTATTGTGAAGATAACGATATATACTATGATACCTATTATTGTTATCCCAGTAACCTGCTGTGAAGTTCTATACCAATTTCACTGCATTGTCTCAATTGGCTTTGTTCTGTTTTGTTTTATTGTATTTCTACTACCTTCAAAATAAAAGAAGAAAGATGCACAGACAGAAGGACAATGAGAAAGACAGACAGAAAGATCATCTGACAGAAAGGTGAACAGATGGATGAACAGATGGATAGGTAGAAAAAATGAACAGGAGGACAGACAGAGACAAAGGCAGATGGACAGAAAGACAGACATACAGAAAGACAGACATACAGACAAAGAAATAGACCAAAATATGGGCAGAAATACAGAAATCTACAAAAATGGAATGAATAACAGAAAGAAGGAAGGACAGACTAACAAAAAAACAGATGGAGAGAAAAGCAGATAGAGAAACTAATGAATAGACAGGTACTAAGACAGACAAAAAGAGAGACAGATAGACCAAGAGAGACAGATGTAAAGACAAAAGAAGACCAGACAAATAGACCTACAGAGAGAAAGACAGAGAAATGGACAGAAAGAAAGACAGACAGACCAGAAAACAAACTGATAGATGGGCAAAAAGAAAGACAGATAAGCAGACAGACAGAAAAATGGAGAAGTAAAGATACAGAAAGATTGACAGAGAGAAACTCAGACAGGCAAATAAATAAAAAGATGGACTGAAGAACAGATAGAAAGACAAACTGAGAAGTCAGATAAGTCAGACTACAAGACCAACAGACAGATGTACATGTAAGTAGACAGAAAAACATGAGAAGAAGGATAGACAGGAAAAAAGATAGAAAGACAAAGAAAGCTGGAAAGACAAACAAAAAGATAAAAAGATAGAAAGACAAATGGACAGAAAGACATACAAACAGGACAGATAGACAAAGGCAGGATGACATCCAGAAAGACAGTTAGAAAGACAGACAAAGGTCATGTCACAGTGATATATGTGCACCCATGTTCATAGCAGCACAATTTGTGATAGCTAAATCTTGGAAACAACCAAAATGCCCATCAACCACAGAGTGGATGAAAAAATGTGATTTTTTTACAATGGAATACAACTCAGCTATAAAAAAGGATGATCTTGAGGCCTTTATCGGTAAATGAAGGTAACTTGAGAATATCCTCATTAGTGAAATAAACAAGACTCACATTATTAAATATCACATTTTATCTATAGTGTTAAAAAAATAAGAATGGACAGAATAATGGTATCCAAAAGTATAATAGATATAAAAGTATAATAGATATTGTAAAAGGGAAAGGGAAAAAAAGTGCTCTAAAGGATATGACAGTATATATAGTATGTAAATAAATGACTATAGTACTGAGCTTTTGTTAGATCATTGAACAGAAGCGTTTGTACTGTCAATGTTTGAGTGTCTATCCACTTTTTATGCTTTGACTTTGTAACTTTAACAACTATTGTTATGTTCACAATATGTAATGTGTCAACTAGCGATTTTATGTTAATTTTTTTGAACTCTATTCTAATTTTTTTCTATTTTGTCTTTTTAAATTTTTCTTTTCTTTCTCTCTTAAAATAAAAAAAGAAAGACAGACAGAATAGTAGACAAAGACACAAACACAGAAAGTCAGACAGATCAAGAAAAAGACAGATACACAGAAAAATGGACTAACAATGATAAAAAAAAAGAGTCAGAAAGATAGATGGTCAGAAAGACAGCTAGGCAGATTGAAAGACAGACAGACAGAAAACAGAAAGACCAAAAGACAAAGACAGAAGGACAGAGAAAACCAGACAGACAGAAAGCTTGAAGAACAACAGATGGACAAGATGAAAAGTCAAGATAAAAATGGGCAGACAGAAAGATCAAGAGCAAAATTACCGATGGACAGATGAAGAGTTAGAAAGATGGAAAGAAGCAGTAATACTGAGGGATAGATGGAAAAAAGATGAAGAGACAATAAGACAGATGGAGAGAAAAAAGTACATACAGAGAAACTGACACAGAAAGACACACAGAGAGACAGAAATACAGACAGACAAGAAGGAGAGACAGATGAAGAGAGAGAGAAAGACAGGAGACAAAAAGTCAGAAAGATGGACAAACAGATAAATGAACAGATGGACAGAACAACAGACAGAAAGATGGACATAGAGACAGAAAGCTGAACACTCAGAAAGATAAAAATACAGAAAGACAGACAGAATGACAGAATGAGATGACAGACTGTCTTGGTTACTTTTCTCATCGCTGAGACAAAATACCTGACACTCAAAGTTAAAGGGAGAACACTATTTAGCTCACAGCTTGTAGAAGGTTCAGTCCATAATCCACTGGCTCCAAGGAAGGGGTGGCAGATGGCAGAGGGGCATCACAGGGGAGAAAACACAGTTCATGGCATAGAAGGTACCAGCAGAAGCATCAAGCAGCCAAACAACCCTAGCAGCTCTCTTTGTCCCTTATATTCTGTCCAGGCCACATGTCTATAGTGCAGGCAACACTCACACAGAGGTTGGGCCTTCCAGTTATCCACTCCCAAACTATGTCAAACCAATCAGTGGGCTGATTTAGTAATCATACATGTTTGATCCCAGCATCACACATGCTAGATCTTTCTTTACATTCATCTTTCTATCTATATGTCTTCCTATATTGTCCGTCTGTGTAATTTTTTGTCTTTTGTTCTTATCTTTGTCTATCTTTCTGTCCAACTGTCTGTCTGTTGTTCTGCCTAGCTCCCCATGATGGTCTGTCTGTCTTATCTGTGTCTCTTATGTCTATCTGTCTGTATATCGTGCTTTGTGTCTCTCAGGCCATCTGTCCAACTTTGTCTTTCTTTCCATGTTTTTGTTTGCCTGTCTATGCATGTTTCTTTTTCTGTCTTCTGTACCTCTGTCCATCTCTCTGTCTGTCTGTCTCTATATATCTCTTTCTTTCCACCTGTCTGTTGTTCTGTGTGACTTTCTGTCTACATGTTTCCATTTCTTCTGTCTTTCTATCTCTTTATGTTTCTGTCCATCTATCTTTCTGTCCAGCTGTCTGTCTGTTGTTCTGCCTATCTCCCCATGTTGGTCTGTCTGTTCTTGTCTGTGTCTTTCTGTCAGTCTGCCCATCTTGCTTTCTGTCTTTTCATCTTTTACTCCATGTCTCTCAATCTTTCTGTCTATCCATTTATTGGTCCATCTCTTTCCTTCTTTCTGTTTGTCAGATTGTCTCTCCATCTGTCTTTCAGTCCATATTTCTATCCATATTTCCTTTTGTTTTGTAATTTAGTTAATCTATAGGTCTTTCTGTATTTCTGTTCATCTTTTTTGCCTGCCCACTTGTCTGACAGTATGTCTATTTGTCTATCTGTCCATCATTCTGTCTGTCCTTAAGTCCATCTGCCTGTGTTTCTTGGTGACTTCCTGCCCATTTCTCTATCAATTTACCTGTTTATCTATGTCTGTACATCTTTCTGTCCAATGATATGTCTCTGATTTTGCTTTCTTGCTGTCCCTTTGTCTGTCTCTCCATCTTTCTGTTTATCCACCTATCTGCCTGTCTTTCTGTATGTATATCTTTCTGACCATCTATCTTCCTGTGTGTCTTTCTTTATTCATCTGTTTATCTGTTTGTCTTTTCATCTTTCAGTCCATCTTTCTTTCTGTCCTTCCTGTGTATCTTCCTGATCAAGTGTTTTATGTGTATCTCTATCTGTCCATCTTGTCATTCTTTCTGTGTGCTGTCAGTCCATCTGTGTCCATCTTTCTTTGTCTTCTTGTCTCTCTATCCATATGTCCATCTGTCCTTCTGTCTGTCCATTTTGCTCCCTCTATTTCTATCTTCTCCATCTATCTTTCAAACTGTCTTTTGTTTCATCTGTCTGTCTGTGTTTTTTTTCTTCATCATTCCGTCTATCTGTCTTGGTCTATCATTCTGTCTGCAGTTCTGTCTTTCTAGATCCATCTCTCTATATATATTTCTGCATGCTTTTTTGTCTATCATTCTGTTTTTTTCTGTCTGTCTGTTTTTCTATCCATCTGTTTTGTATTCTCTTTGTTGTTCTGTATGTCTTTGTTTTTCTATTTGTCTTTCAGTATGTCTCTATTTACCTCTACATCTTTCTGTCCATCTGTATTTCTGTCTTTCTGTTCATCCCTCTTACTTTCTGCTTATCTATGTTTCTATCATGTCCCTCTTTCTGTCCTTCTGTTTTTCATTCATCTTCCTGTTTTTCTGCCTGTCTTCCTGTCTCTGCCTGTCTGTCCTATTTGTATGGCATTCTGTGTATTTCTGTCATTTGTAGAAGACCATTTGGATGTCCTTGAATGCAGAACAATTACCTCTACATTAGTTAAGCTGGGCCCTCTCTTCATGTAATGATATATACAGAGCTGGATAAGCTATTTCCTTCTTCCTTCAATTGGTTCTAAGCAATGTAAATAGGACTAGCTGAGGTACTGATGTGTAATCTTTAAAGCCAGCTGAGAGTTTCCTGTTTCCTCCCCTCATGTCTCCCCATAAACTGTGAGCCCAGTGAGATGGCAGAACCACAAAGCTCCAGGAATGTCAGCTGGGTTTGAGCCTCGAGATGAGAAGCTATGACTTCCCAGGGCAAAAAAGTTTACATATCAGAAACTGGAGCAACAGCCCCCTAAACATTTAAATGCTATCCCATTTGAGTTATACAGATTGGTCTTTCTGCATTCTCTTCTCTCTGTATATTGCAGAGGTACTTTTCAGCCTGCTAGCTAAGCGTAGCTCACAGTCTCATACAATTCCTGCCATTTTCAACATCACTCATCTTCAAGCCACTCCCTTCTTCACAAATTAATAAATCCTGTGTTAGGCTCTGGGGTGAGACCTTTGTCCCATGAATCTTCACCTGGATCAGACTCAGGACTCCTTGGCTGCCTGTAGCTGTGAAGATGTCTTAGTGTCTTTATTCTTGCTGTGGATTACACTGGAGGCGGTAGATAGGAATTAACTTACCAGCATTCAACTAACATTTCAATGGGGTACAAATATAAACTTTCCAGACTGCTACGTGGATGAGAAGAGGGATTACAATATTTGGATTACAATAGTCACTCTGTCCATGTGCCCGTCTTTTGGTCGGTCTTCTTTCTATCTGTCTCCATTGGGCTGACTTTTTGCCTATTTGTATGTCTTCCTGTTTTGTCTTTCTTTCCTTTTCTGTGTGTTTGTGTCCATTCATCCGTACATCTATATGTCTGGCTTCCAGACTTTTTTTTATTTTGTTTCTGTTTTTGTTTTTATTTTGAGACAGGGTTTTGCTATGCAGTTCAGGTTGGCTGCAAACTTACTACATAGCCAAGGCTGGCCTTGAACTCATGGCAATCCTCCTGCCTCAGCCTCCCAAGTGTTGGGATCCTCCTGCCTCAGCCTCCTGAGTGCACCAAAACATGTGGCTTCTTGAGCTTTCTTTCTGTACATTTTCTTTCAAACTACCTGTCCATGCATCTTTCTTTTCGTCTGTCTGTCCACAATAGGTCTGCCTTTTTGTCTATCTTGGCCCATCTGTCTTTGTCTCCACTGCTCTGCCTGCTTCTGTCTTTCTATATGTATGACTGCCTTTTGTTCTGCCTTAATGTTTCCCATCTTCCTGTCCATCTGTCCATCTTTCTGTCTCTGTCTCTCTGTCTTCCTGCCCATCTGTCAGTCTGTTTCTTTGTCTGTCTTTTGATTCATCTGTCCATTCATCTATCATGTTTCCATCGAACTCTCTCTCCAAGCATCTCTTTGCCTGTGTTTTTCTATCTGTCTTGCTTGCTTTCCAACTTTTGGCCCCTATCTCTCCACCTTTCTACTTGTCCCTGTCCATCTGTTCATCTATCTATCCATCTTTGGTCTGTCTTTCTATCCATCTGTCTCTGTCTGTATTTCTGTCCATCTGTCAATTTATCTGATCATCTCTCTTACTTTTCGCTCATCTGTGAGTCATTTTTTTGTCTTTATATCTTTATGTCCCTCCATCTATCCATCTGTCAGTCTAGTTGTATCCCTGTCCTTTTGTCTCTTTGACTTTGTCTTTCTGCTGTCTTTTTATCTGTCTTCTATCCTCTTCTCTATGCATCTTTCTCATCTTTCTGATCATCATCTCTTTTTTTGTCTGTCCATTTCTCTGCATTTCTCTAATTCATTATCTCTCTCTCTCTCTTTCTCTCACTCTCTCTCCTATCTTTGTCTATCTGTTTTTTCTGGTCAACTGTCTATGTGTCTTTCTGCCTGTCTTCTTATCTTTTGTATATCTATCAGTCTGTCCATCCTGCTTTCTATCTTTCCATGTTTGTGTCCCATATGTTCAACTTTCTTTGTTTCTTTCTGACCATCTTTGTATCTTTCCACCTATCTGTGTATCCCTTGATCTATCTATCATTCATTCCATCTCTCTTATGTCTCTCTGTTGGTTCATGTCATCTTTATTTCTCTCATTGTATCTGTCCTATTTCTGTCATTTAGTTTGTCTGTGTAGTTTTCTGTAATTTTGCCCATCTTTCTGCCCATCCACTTGTCTCTTTGTATGTCTAGCCACCTTTGTGTCTGTCATATGTCCCTCTGTCTTTTGTTCTGTTTACCTGTCTATTTCTTCTATCTTCCTTCCATTTTTCTAACTGTGTAAATGCTCATCCATCTATCTGTCCATCTTTATGCCTGCTAATCTGTCTCTCTGCCTTCCTGCCTATCTACCTCTCAATCTTTCTGCTTGTCCATCCACTGGCCAGTTTTTCTATCTCAGTCTTTCTGTCCATCTGTCTGTATGTCTTTGTGTCTTTTATTCATCTGCTATTTGTCTGTCCACCTTTCAGATGGGCAACTTTCAATCTATCTGCTTCTCTTTCTGCCCATCTGTCTGTCAATTTTTATTTTTATCTTTATGTCTGTCTTCCTGTCAAGTCACCAAGAAGCAAGCCCTCCCTGCAAATCTGAGCCATGTGCAGGCTACTGGGAAGACAGCTAGATTCCACCTTTTTCCCATGACTCGGCACCATTCATGGACTGTGGGGGAAGAGAATAAGAAGTCACCAGGAAGCAATCCCTGCCTGTAAATCAGAATCATGCATGGGAGATTTCACCACTAGGGAGAAAGCCAGATTCCAGCCCCTTCCAGTTCACAGGATGGGAAACAAAAAGAGTCAACCACCACCCTCTCTGCCTCCCATCCTCTCACCATAGAAAATGGCTGATCCAGAGAAACACAGGTTGAGATGATACAATTGAGATAAAATACAATTTAATGCTTATGGTGTTTAGTGTTTCACTGACTTTGCAGGTCTAAGGCCAGTAGTCTGATCATCTATTCAGAGGGTAACAATGCACAATGTAGCATCTATGAGGGGTCTCCTTCTGAAGGTGGTAGCCATTGTTAATTCCCTATTATCTTGTTTTGAAGTCCTGTATCATTTTCATTGTTTTGTTGGGTTGGATTTTATTTTATCCTGTTTTTCTTTGTTTGATTTTATTATATACAATAGCATGGCAGCTATTTCAAAGATAACAAGATATATGGTGGTAGCCATTTTGGACTTACTATTATCTTACTTTGAAGTCTTTTATTTCTTTCATTTT
This sequence comes from Hydrochoerus hydrochaeris, assembly GCA_004027455.1. Classification (NCBI taxonomy): domain Eukaryota; kingdom Metazoa; phylum Chordata; class Mammalia; order Rodentia; family Hydrochaeridae; genus Hydrochoerus; species Hydrochoerus hydrochaeris. The sequence goes on from PVLA01015478.1 coordinate 22,323, forward strand.
TTATTTTTATTAGTTCTATTCTCTTCTGTTTTATTTTATTTTTACTATGTCTGAAGGTATCTGAAGCTATTTTGAAGACAAAAAGAGGCATTATGGCAGCCATTGATGATTTTGTGTTGTTTTGAAGTCCTATGTCACTTACACTGGTTTGTTTTTATTGGATTTATTCTGTATTATTTTGCTTGGTTTTATTTTATTTAAAATAAAAATTAAAAATAAATCCTTCTGTTTATCTGTCTTAGTTCCTTCTTTCAGTCCATCTATGTGTCCATGTTTTTGTATTTGTCATTGTCTTTCTGTCTGTCCATCTTTCTGTCTGTCCATCTGTCTTTCTGTCTCTAATTCAGCTGACTTTCACATACTCAGGCTCTCATTCTTATTTTTATCTGTGTTTTTCTGTCTCTCTCCCTGTCTATCTGTCTCTCCATGTGTCTTTCTGTGTTTCCCTTCTCTGTGCATCTTTCTTTCCATCCATCTTTCTGTTTGCCTATCTTTCTATCCATGAGCCCATATCTTTCTCTTTGTCAATCTTGATCTATCCTTCTGTCAGCCTTTCTGTCTCATCCCTCTTTCTGTCCAACTATTTGTCTGTATTTATGTCCATGTCCATTTATTTATCTGTCTATTCATTGCTCATTGTCAATGCTCTTTATTCTTGGCTGTGTGTCTCTCAGTCATCTTTCTATCTGTTCATCTATTTTGCTTCTTTTTCTGTCACAAAATACCCTGCAGAAATCCAGAATATCATCTATTCCTACTTTGAACATTTATATTCTAATAAGATGGAAAATACAGAAGAAATGGACAGATACTTAGATACATATGAATTACCAAAGCTGAATCAAGAAGACATAAAAATCCTAAATAACTCAATATGAATAAATGAAATCAAAGATGTAACTAAAAATCTATCAACAGGGGTTGGGGTTTTAGCTCAGTGGCATAAGGGCCGACCCAGCAGGTACCAGGTCATGAGTTAAATCCCCAGTTTCAAAAAAAATAGCCCTGATAGATTCATTGCTAAATTCTATAAGAAATATAGGGAATACCTAAATTTAATGAAATTTGGAGAATACCACTACTTCTCAAACTCTTTAACAAAATTGAAATGGAAGCAATACTTCCAAATTCATTCCTGGAAGCAAGTATTATGCTGATACCAAAACCAGAAAAGGACCCAACTAAGAAAGAGAATTACAAGCCAATCTTCCTAATGAACATTGATTCAAAAATCCTCAATAAGATACTTGCAAACAGACTGCAGCAAATGATCGAGCAGATTGTACACCATGATCAAGTAGGATTAATCCCAGAGATGCAGAGATGTTTAAACATACATAAATCCATAAATTCAATACACCATATTAACAGAGCCAAGGACAAAAATCATATGATCATCTCAATAGTTCCAGAAAAAAAATTTGACAAAGCCCAGCACTCATTCATGATAAAAACACCTACAAAAATCTGGAATAGATGATTTTATCTCACTCTGATAAAACCCAGCTACAACAAAACAACAGCCAACATCATACTAAGTGGACAAAAACTGAAAGATTTCACTCTAAAATCAAGGGCAAGACAAGGATATCCACTGTGTCTACTCTTATTCAACATAGTCCTGCAAACTTTGGCTGGAGCAATTAGACAAGAGAAAAAATAAAAAGAGTAAAGATAAGAAAGGAAGAAGTTAAATTATCATTATATGTAGATGACATGATTCTCTAATTAGAAGACCTCAAAAACTACAACAAAGAACTACAAGATTTAATAAAAAAATTCAGTAACATAGCTGGATACAAAGTCAACACTCAAAAATCAATAGCCTTCCAGTACACAAATAACAAAATCACTGAGAGAAAAATCAGGGAAACAATACCTTTAAAAGAGCATCCAAAAAAGTGAAATACTTAGGAATCAGCTTAACAAAGGATGTAAAAAGCCTCTAAATTGAAAACTACAGTACTCTGAAAAAGGAAATTTATGAAGATATTAGAAAATGAAGAGATATCCTGTGCTTTTAGGTAGAAAGAACCAATACAGAGAAAATGTCCATACTTCCAAAACTGTTATAAAGATTCAATGCAATCTCAATCAAAATTCCAATAGCATATCTCACAGAATTAGAGAAAACAATAATAGAACTCATCTGAAACCAGAATGGAGCTAGAATGGCAAATGGAACCCTAGGCAACAAAGACAAGAAGGGGTCATCACAATCCTTGACTTGAAATTATACTATAAAGCTACTGTGATTAAAAAAAATAGTGAGGCACTATAAAAAAAAAACAGACCAGAAGATCAAAGGAACAGATTAGAACATGCAGAAACAACTCCAGACACACTGAGCCACCTTATCTTTTTTTTAAAGAGAAAAAAAAGCAAAACAAGAAAAAGGGGTAGAAACAATACAGAATTTCAGAAAAAAAGCAGTAAGAAATCACTAGTTGATAAATTACATATTGTCTTCTTAGACCTAGTTGTTAAAGTTATAAAATTAAAGCATACAAAGTGGACATACAAACAGTGAGACTGCAAAGAAGTTCAATGATCCGGCTTACCAACATGGTTATCAATCCTACACACTTAAACATACATGCAGCCATATCCTCTAGAGCACTTTCTTTTCTTCTTTTTACTTTTTAAGTCCATTATCTGTTTAGTTATATCCTGTTTCAGGTTGCTCAGTACCTTACTGACTTGTTTTGTTGTTGTTATATACTTTTGATCACCTTATATAATTCTGTTGCCTTGTTTTTGAGTTTCTCCTCATCCATCAT
>PVLA01015479.1:0-25084 GCA_004027455.1 Hydrochoerus hydrochaeris
TGAACTGACACACAGGCTGAGCCCTCTAGCACACCCCACGCGGGCACGCTACACATGGGTGAGCGTGAGCTGCTCGTTAGCGCAGTGGTAGAGCCCACGTCTGGGACCCGTCACTCTCCAGGGTCTGCAGACAGCACCAACGCTGCACGTGAAGCTGTGGTGCAGAGCCCAGTGTGGTGAGCAGGTCACAAGTGTGGGAGGAACGCACACATTCAGAGAGCCCTGGTGACAGTCAGGGCTGATATTTCATGTTTTAAGGGCTGTGCTATGTGCTAGGTGACACTGATCCACATCCCTGACCTCTACGTATGCTATAAATCTCGCTCATGCTCTACATGCTGACTATAACAGCACAGCTGAGACACATTCACAAGTTCTCTGCTGGGCACAATCAGCAATGTCTGAAAACCACCACCTTAGCAAGTGCAGTGCACACATCTGCTCCTGAATGACAAGGTACTCAAAATGGGCAAAGACCAGAAGAGGGGCCAAGTGCTGGACAGCGCCGCCCTCAGCTCATTCAGGGGAAGGAAGGGGAAGCAGGGTCAGAGCAGTGAGCAGCCCGGCAGAGAAAGGCAGGCGCTGAGCCAAGGCCGAAGCAGCTGGGAGGGCGCCCAGAGTCAGCGTGGGTCAGAGCTGGGGATGGAAGCATTTTCTCTCTAGCCCCATACACACTTGCTGCCTTGGGTTACACGGCTCAGCCCTGTGTCTTCTGTGAAAGGTTCTATTTTATTATTTCTTTTCCTTTTTTTGTTTTGCTATGCAGTCCAAGCTTGACTTGAGTTCACTCCGTACCCCAGGCTGGCCTCTAACTCACACCACTCTATGCGTCTCTGCCTCCTGAGTGCTGGGACTGCAGGTGTGAGCCACCCCCACCTCGATGCCCTTTTCATGGTGATTTAAGTCAGAGAACATGAGCAGTGCAGAGGGGCTCAGTATTAGCACCAAATAAAACAAAGTCAAAACAAAAGAGATAAAACCCCAAAACAAAATTCCCCACAGCAGTGATCCTTTTTCCAGGCAGTACTCACTACCGCCCTGGCTGGGTTGCTGCGGGGAACCTGGTCATTACAGAATTCAAAACAGGAGACAGCAGCCAGGGATTTAGCTCAATGGCATAAGTGCCTGCCTAGCAAGTACTAGGTCATGAGTTCGATTACCAGTACCAAAACAACAACAACAGAAACAGCAACAACAAAGGAGACAAACTGACGAATGCCGTCTTCTACAAAGGGCTCCACTCAGAGATGGGGAAATGAGTCTACAGATGCTATGTGAGTTAAAGAGGGAAAGTACTGCTATCAACCCAAAGAAGGTTGAAAATAAAATGTATTGAAAAAGCACAGAATATCCCTGATTAATCAGACATCACTGTCAAGCCTTCTTAAACCTGCTGAACACATATTCCTTCATCTCTATTTGGGGATATTTATTTAACACACAGACAAACTCATAACCAAATACTAAATCGCTCATGAACATTATGGAGCACAGCACACTGTAATCACTGTCTATCCACCCTGGTGTCCAGCAGCTGACAGAGCAGTGACACAGGACCGCTGCCCACCATCATGAGCAGGGCTCACACCATACACCACTGGTGAGGGAAGTAAATAAAGTACAAAACTGTAAGATTTGCACTGATTTTTTTCTGATTTTCACTAGTGCTAAAGATTTGACTCTACAAGTTACTGTAGAGAAACCTCCCATAATATTTACTGCACGCTGAAACAGGCACCTGCTCGACTGTGCAGCTGGGCTTGGTGCTACATCCTCCTGCCTCAGCCCCCAAGCAGCTGCGGTCCAAGGCAACACCACCCGGCCGGCCGCACTGATGCTTCCTCTCCTCAGCGACGGACACCTGGGAAATCACGGTGACCAGAGAACCCCAACCTTGAACGAGCTAAACGTCATGTGCCTGTCCTTGCAGCAGTGAGGCAGGGGACACACTATCAAAAGTTCTCCCGAACCCAGGCAACTAAGTCACAACAGGTCTCAAAAATTAAACAAAGAATTATGAGGGTGATGGAGCTCAGGCAATCTGCAGTCAATCCCCAAATAGTAAAAAACTCCAAGCAAACCTTGAAATCTCTGTACCCAAGAGAAACACTTCGCTGTTCTGTGGCAGTGATGATGCCCACTCTGCTATTATCCTGACAAGACCACAGTCCTCATCTCAATTTCCCTTCACAAGTGATTATGTGACCTGATCAGTGACAACAGCAGACACACTCACAGCACCTGTCACTGGGTCCCCGGCTTCCCTTACGCCTGTGACCTCTGACCCACTCCCACGCCAAGGCAGCACACAGTCCTTCAATTACTGTCACTCTGAGGACAATCTGATCTCAGGAGAAGGAAGTCACTGCTGTCACTGCTGATATCACCTCCCCCTTGCAAGCCCTGCTCCCCCATTTCCTTCTTACTGCCCTTTGTTCCTCCCTATAGAAAAATCCCCTCTACTCCTATTCACTCTTAGCCTGTAGCCCTCACCCTGGGGATTTTCCTCTGCTTCTGTGCTTGTGTCACCCAGAGCCACCTCACTCAGCATCTCGATTTTAAATCGATGTGCAGAAACAGTACAAGGACAACAGCACTGATCTGAGGGACGACGGCCCTGCCCTTCCCTCTGCTGCCAGCATCACATGCCCACGTCCACGCAGATGCCCCCGCTCAGTGTGCTTCTTGGTTTGTATCTAACATGCAGCACTTTCAGAGAGTTGTCCTGAGCAAGAGCCCTTTCCCCTCCCTTGCTGTGGGGCTGGAATTGTCTGCTGTCACAAACAAGAGAAAAGAAAGTAAGTCTTCAAAAGTTTCTTGGTGAGTGAACTTTGCTTCAGCATAAGACAGCGCAGCCAGACCATGACAAGCAGGCAAGCTGAGTAGGCCGCCTTTCATCCCTGACGTACACTGTCCTCATGCCACTGGTGGGAGTGGGGCCTCCTGGTCTCACCTAACTGGCTACATTAATGAGGTCATGAGTTCTAGGCTGAGCAAATTCGGGGATCTGGAAAGCTGTTTGATGCAACATTTTATATCAGGTCAACAGACAACCCTTATGTCAAGTTTTCCAACAATTGTGAAACAAGCCCATGTGCATTTCACAAAAGACAGGATTACAAAAAAAAGGCTGCTTATAAATTGAGTCCTTAGAATCATCTTCTTTCCACACTGGTAATACATTAATACCCCACCAGTTTCCTCAGTGTTCTAAACCCTCTTAAAGGCCTCACTGAAACAGCCTGATTCTAAGGAATACTTTGTTTTGCTACCTATGAATACGGCACCTACGGAAAATGGCCTGAGGTAGAGCTGTGCAATCAACCATATTGATGAGAATTAAAGTAAGAAGATGTAGCCAACCATAGACAGAGACCAAGATTGAACTTCCCCGGGAAACAGAGAATGCAGTCTTCCCTACTGTGAGGAGTTCAGCCACTCCCTACCAAGCTCCCCGGTTTTCAGAAATTCAACTGCAAAACACCATTTTTCTCTAAAATTCCAGTTTCCTTCAAACCTTAGAGGATAAAAAAGAAAAAAAAATGGCTTTGGGAACCTGAGTTTTAAATGGTCAGTTTCAATACACAGAATCGCCTTGATCAGTGACCATTAAATGAGCAATTATGGAGCTTTGGTTATGTATACTTAGCTCTGGATTGAGCAGCCCCCTGCTCTTCCTCTCTGGATGCTTCCAAGAGCCACAGAGCTGTTCTTCTTATTTCCATGAAAACTCTCCTGATATAGGGACAGCTCAGACTCTTAAGTAGGGTTAGACAAGGGACGGACCCCTCTGAGGGGTACAGGGGACAGGACCTCTGTGGCCCAGCAAACAGTGCTGAGAGCCGCAGTCTCACACCTGTGTCTGTGTAGCTACATCCTGCTCCGCTAAGCTACCTTTCAACAAGGCCACTTCCCCACAATGAATTGCTGCATAATTTCCCTGCAGCCCACCAAACCCAAGAGCCTAGCAAGAAATCCAATATCCAATCACACAGTGATGCTTGGAAGGGGTGACCATGGGGCCCCCACCCTGTAAAACAGGACTGAACCCCAGATTTTTTGGTGACAAAGTTCTGAGTGGCCCCACTCCTCTCACAGAGTAGCTTTCTACCACTTCTTGCAATACCTGCAATACGGTTTTGCTTGGAGGATGTCTTCCTGCCATCTTTTCCTCTATGTCAGAGACAGACAAGCCCGTGAGGGGAGTTGGCAGACTGGAGACCCACAGCCTCTGGAGAAAACACTGACATTCTCCTCTAGGCTCAGGACCTCACTCCACAAAGCTGTGACACCGCAGCTTTGTTCATTATCGCTGTCAGCAGGGATCTCACATAGTTAGCTGGGGTGATAATTGTTTGGGTTGCTGAGTGAGCCAGCAGGAGTTCACTGCATGCTTGCGAAGCTCTCCTCCAGAGTCTCACCCCTGCAACGTTAGACTTTTTGGCCACTAGCACCATCTAATGTGTGGTTGGCAATGTTGGGGAACCACTGGAAACTCAGGCTTCACTGTGAATAGAAAAAGGCATCGGTCGGAGAAGAGGGGGTGTGGATCTGAGATCCCCTCGCAGGCATTTATAACCGTCACATCCTCCAGCTCTGCTACTGAAAGCCCCGAGACCGGGGACCCAGCGCACCGCAGCTGCACCAGCTCCAAGACACCCCGAATCAGGCCGCCCCGACCCCGCTCTCCCCACACTGCTGGGGCTGTGCGGGGACACACGACACGGCACCGTGGGCGGGCAGTGTCCCCGTGGGGACGGGGCTCACGGAACCCGGCGGTGACCCGGACCCAGCCCAGGGGAAAGCGGCAGAAGCGCCAAAGCCCAGGAGGACCTCGGGGTCCGGAGCTCGGCAGGGGGCTGCAGCTCCCCAAAGCTGGTCCCGGCCGCCTCCTCTCACACGTCAGCCCGACTCCATCCCTTCCCCGGGTTCCGTCCCCAGCATCACCATTGCGAGGCTTCCCGGTGTCCCCGAGTCCTTCCCTCGCGGGGAGCAGCCGGCAGAAGCCCCGGCAGGCGTCTAGCGAGCCAGGAATCTTGCAGCACTGTAACACAGACAGGGAGCCATGACACCGGAAGTCCCCTTCCACCTCGGCTCGCCTGATTGGACAGTTCGTGCAGCTGGTCTATTGGTCGTTGACTGGTTCCTGCTAGACAGGCCTGAACACGGCGTGAAATAAACTCCTGCCTGGCGTGGTAGAGCTCAAATGGTTTTCCCACAGTAACTTTTGGACAAGGCTCTCTTCTCCAGTGTCAGCTTCACGTCACCTAAAATAATTGCATTGAAGCAGTTTGCTCCTGACTTCGTAGCTTTGCCCCAATTTCCTTAAATGACTTAGTGTGCGCCTCTTAAAATGCGCTCACTTTGTGCACAAAAGCTTTCATGGTCAGTCCTGGGATATAAGAGGACATGATGAGTGCAGGACAGGACAGAACCGAATGAAACAGAGGGAAGGCCGGCCTTTTTGCAAGTCAATATCTGGAAATGTGGCAGCAGGCTTCTCTGTCAAGATTTTCACATCATCTCAATCCACTTACTTTCATTCAATAAAATGAGTATATGCTTACAAAAAAGGAATACATTTATTAAGCAGGTGGAGAAATGAGAGTTAAACGATAGTGATATTCTGCAAAATAGTAAAGATAAAAGGAAAGCAAACATTCTGATTCCCTAAGACATGCTTCATACCTCATCTAGAGCCAAAAACATCCCCAAATGTTGAAGGTAAATATATTGACAGGCATAAGGGCAAGACTGATTGCTGGAATGGACCCCTGTCTTGGTCCAATGGGTCACTTCTTCTGAAGAGGCAGAGATGTGTAAGGACTTCAGATTGTAGCTTTACCTGCTGAGCAGTTTCCTCTTTACATGTTGAAATTCTCCACATTTCATCACTAATGAGGTGGGTTTGTAAACAATATAGGAATCCAAGCAGCCAAACTGACAAACTTGGAATTTAATTAGCTAAGCTCAGTGACCACTTGAGTGGACCCATTTCAGAGTCTCATTGAGTGGCCCCGAACTGGGAAATTACAAAGCTTTTAAACAGAGAACCACAAAAAGACATCCTGTTGGAAACAGTTTAGCTAGAATCTTACATTAATTTTTGGTTGACACCTGTATCCTGCTTTTTTGTTGAACAGGTTAATTTTTCTCTTATGGGTACAGCGCATTCTGCTTTTCTCATGGGATTTGTACCCTGAATATTTTCCCATTCTCCTGAGTCAAATACAGGACACTAATTAAAATGCAAAGCTCAAGATGGTGTCAGTCATGCCAAGCTACAACAACTAGTACCCTTAGAAGAAAACGTTATGTGGAATCTTGTGATATTCTTGTTATAACTGGATGGGCCTGAGCGATGTATATGATACTTGTGAAGCACACTTCTAGGTGTCTGGTTGAGTCAAGCTCATGTCATCTGATGGACAAATCTTCCCCTGGACCTTTTGAGGCTCCATCCCTACTCTCTGGCACTTATAAAATCATGATTTTTCTTCAGGTATATTTGCTGTGATGTTTCATTTTTGGAAGAGATCAAACCGAGACTGCAATCTTTGAAACAATGAAAAATATTTTTCTTGTTTTTCTTTTGTGCAGCTGGATAGCAGAGGCATAGCTTTGCCTGTGCTAGGTAAGTAATGTACCACTGAGCCAGCTGCCCATCCCCCGCCAACTTCACAGCTGCATTATTTTTGTTGAGGTTTGCCAGTGCTCCAATGTTGGCTTTTTGTGCACATTTGTAAAGACAGGGTGTCATTTTATAGGCCAAGTTGGTCTCAAACTCACTCTCCTCCTGCAGCATCCTGTTGAGAACAGGTTCCCTGACTCAGTTTTTTTGTGTGCAGATGATGAAACACTCAGACATCAAGGAATCTTAACAAGGCTTTTACCTTCGCTAAAGGGTGCGAACACATCCCAGCAATCAGGTAGCACATGCACAAACCAGCCAGAGAATCAGGAATTTTAAGTCTTAGTGCATGGAAAGCAACTGTATTTAACTTCATTGTCTGAGTTCAAAGACTTGCAATCTCTCCTCGTTGGTAGCTGTCTTGGTTACTTTTCTCTCATGGCCGGGACAAAATACCTGATAGTCAAAATTAAGGAAGGAAAGGTTTATTTAGCTCACAGTTTGTGGAGGTTTCAGTCCATAATAAGCTGCCTCCAAGGCAGGGCAGCACGGCACAGGAGCAACAGTTCAAGGCAGTGAAGACAGCAAAAGCAACAAGAGCAAAAAAGGGGGATAAGCAAGCCCTCCTCCCTTATATTGTACACAGACCACCACATGTACAGGGCAGGTGTAGCTATCACACCATCTCCATGTCCTCCTGTTGAACATGATGAGGATGTTTACAAGAAAGGACCCCCGTTCAGTCCTTTAGTTAAACTTCTAAACTTCTCAAGTAGGCACAACGTGTCAACCAAAACAGCATCTCACTGGCACAAGGGTGGAGATGGTACATTGCTGGGTGAGCTGGAGAGAGGGCACTGAGGTTTAGAAGGAAAAGTCCTTGGCTCTTATCTTAGAAACCTGTGTATTTTGGGAAAAAGTACACAGTCACTGTTTCTTGGATTTCAGGATATTAACATTAGGCAGTGGCAAATGAATAAACGACCAAGTGATTTGAATACAACATTGAGTCATTTGGAGCCTACTTCTCATAAGCCACCACAATTGCTGGCATTGCAGGCTTGCACCACCTCAAGCAGCTTCTGAGTTCCACATCTTGTCACAATTTTTCCTATCAGCTCATGTGCAGTGCTCATTAAGAGTCGAGTGAAATGCTAGTGCCACCCAGCGATGCCTCCCCTCCAGCCATGGAGGTCTGGCTGGGACACAGCGGCCCCGCCCACGGGAGCTGCGGCCCAGGCGCGGCAGCGCAGACCAGTGACGTTATCAAACCACGCCAGCAGGAAGCAGCCATAAGACCTGTGAATTGGGAGTGAACAAATACCATTTGTGTGATCCCAGCAAAGCTTTGCAGGTGGTCCTGGGTTATCTGTCTCCTTGGTGCAGTTGAGGCGAGCAAATTATCTGTGGTGGACTTCTCAGAGAGCTGATTCAAAGGTTTTACCAAAGCGCTTGACCTGAAGGAAATGGAGCGCTAACTCTGAGACCAGGCGACCCCCGTTCTCTGGCTGTGACTTTTCCACCTCAGCTGGTCAGCGGGGTGAGGCCAGAGCTTTCCTACTGCCTAAGGAGAAGTCCTCTGCTTATCCTTCCTCTTTATATTCTCTTCAATAAATATGATGGATGTTCACGGTGGTCTTGTATCTTATACCCTAAGTGCAGTCATTTATTTGTTCTAGAAGCTCTCTTGGCAGGGGCCATAGGATTGTTTACATAATCAGGTTGGTGGTAGTGTTGGAGAACCCGGTAGTGGACTGAAAAGGAAGACGCTTCACAACTCTTGGAAGGCAACTCTTAGGTTTGTTGGCTCATGGGGATCACTCTCAAAGCCTAAGTTCAGAACTGCACTCAGGTCAGGGTTTATATAGGTTCTGTAAGCAGGAAGAGATCATGGGAGTTTAGCACAAAACTTTAGTCATCAGTTACTAAGCAAGCAACTCTTGGGACAAGTTGGTGGGAACAGAATGTGATTATAGGCTTAGCAAATACAGATAGTGCAGCTGAGTGCCACCAGCCTTATTTTGGTTTTATAGTTTTTGTAAAGAATGAGTATATTTTGTGGTTTTGTTGTATTAGCCAGAATGAGCTCATCTTGTGGTCTCGATGCATTAGTCAGGGAGGGGGAGCTTAAAGTTTTAAAAATTTTTTATGGCAGGGCTCATTTCTGTCACTTCCTTTCCACTTTGGTATTCTTATTCCACTGGTCAAAATCTCCAAAGCAAGTAGGCATGGTGTCTTGGTTACTTTTCTTTCATTGCTGAGACAAAGTACCCAACACTCAATATTGAGGAAGGAAAGGTTTATTTAGCTTACAGTTTGTGGAGGTTTCAGTGCATAATCAGCTGGCTCCAAGGCAAGGTGACCTGGCACAGGGGTAACACATTAAATATGGACAAGATGGGCTGCTGAACTCAATTGAGAGCACAAAGGAATCCAAGTGGGTCTACTGTCCTTGGCATCCAGTGACCTGACTCCAAAGGGAAGGAGGAAGGAAGCACACATCTACCTGGAGCATTGCCAGGTGACAACAGAAGAGGGGCATGTCACTGTGTCAACCATCACTACAGCCATTGTCCTGCCCAAGGTATGGTGTGGATCCCACCTGACATGGTACACACAAGGAGACATGAGACAGAAAAAGTCATCCCAGAATCTGGACAGCTGGTCTCAGCCTTCAGTGCCCCTCACTCACTGCGGGATGGGGGAGGAGTGTGCTCCTGAGCAGGTGGATTCCTTAACTAGCAGGGCCTTTGTGCATCCAGCGTGGTGATTCTAACACCCTGAGTGACAGGTAGAAAAGAGAAACCTGACTGCTGTAGTCAGCAGCTGTGTGAAAGAAAAGCTGGGATGGATGACACCCAATCATGTTTCTGGAGAATCCTTCAAAGAGCAGAGAAACCTTCCTTTTGGTCTTTCTGATTGAAAGTCCTAGCGAAGAATGAACTTGGCTGGATCTACAGTGTGTGATTCTGGGTCTGAGGGTTGTGCCACTAAAGTAGTCCACTGATTGAAATTAGCACTATGGTGAGTGTAGCTGAATGGATTCACTGATGGCAGAAGCCCCACCCTGGGTGTGGGAGGCACCACTCAAAAGGCTGGTACGTGCGCGCCCACGGGGCGGGGGGGAAATCTTGCTGCTACTGCCTCCTACCCGGATGACCTGTTGTTATTCTCTCCTGCCTGTAATGTCCTACCACCATGATTTTCAGCCTTGCAGTCAGCCATACATGGACTGAAACCTCCAAAAACTATGAGCTAAAATAAAACACCCCTCCTTTAATTGTAGGTGTCATGTATTTTGTCCCAGCCAATAGAAAGTAACTAAGACACCAGTGTTCAAAACAAAGCTTTCAAGAAGAGATAAAGAAGGTAATTCTGTACAGATAAAGGGAACAGTTCAACAGGAAGACATAGTTATTGCAGATACATAGGCATCCCTGCTTTGGCACACCCACCTTCATGAGAGATTATATAAGACTTACACCAACACAATGAGGAACATTGTGAGGAACATGCCACATTTCCAAATAGGTCAGGCAGCCAAAAAGATCAACAAGTGACTGTCAGAGTCGAACCCCATCTTTGAAGAAAGGGACTTTGCTTTATGAAGTGTTTATCAAACAGAAGTGAAGTAAACAAGCATCTCAATAGTCACAACTACTTTCTCTAAAATAGGGCATGTAGTAAACTGTAAACCTACTTACAGAAACAGAAAGGACTCAGTTTAATCTCATGCACAATATCAGCCCTAATCTGCCTATTTTTGCTCCACCTTGTGTTACAGAGTAGCCACTGAGCAAGAGAACAGTGAGTTACAACCTGCACGACACGGGCCATTACTGTGGTAGCTGCACACAAGAGCAGGTTCCACAGAAGTCATTCTTGTCAGGTCTTATTTTTGGTGAAACACGGTAGTTCAATGAAATGCTAAGTCAGCACTGAGAGAAACCAACGTGATTATGGGTACTTGGAGAATGAACAGTACACCACTGATTAATCAATTAGTCACAGGAGAAATCAAACTTTTTTAGAATTAATAATGATGCTAGAGCCAACTAGAACCTGTGGGTCATACAGAATATACATCGAAGAAGAAAACTGATAGCTGTGATATGTCACATTAAAAATTGTTCATTCCAAAATTACGGAATGTACACATCAAGCTCCTACAGAAAAAAATCAAGTCCAAAACTGGTACATGGGTCAGCATCCATCTGGGGCAGACAGAGCTGTGTGTGTCTAGAGTCTTCTCTATTCTGTTCCTTTATTTTCTGGCACCACACTTTGAGCTGTTAGAACGAGTCACTGCAGTGTGTCCTTGGTTGGCCCAGCTCCGTGGGGATTCTGGCTCCATGGTGGCAAGGGTTTCCTCATGCCACTGACGATCTCTAGTCTCAAAGAAGGCACTGAGGCATCACAGGCAGATGAGCGAATAGGAGATGCCCTCCCGGGCACTGATGGGACACGTGCACATGGAATGACTCATCTTGAAACCCAGAACAGGATTACAGGTCACATGGGCTTCGTGACTCTTCCTCTACAGAGAGAATCTCCTACGCCCAGCCTGAGCCAGATTCTCTTCAAGGGAGAAACTAAAGGAGTAGTTAAACCTGTTCCCATTACATCTGCTGCCGTGTGCGAAGCCATTTCCACCTCATGCGTGTTGTACAATAAAGCACCACAGCCCCCCAGTTCTGGGTCTGCACTGAAAGCCACATCTGCACCATCAATATCTGCTCCCTTCGCCCCAGCCCGTGCAACCACCTCATCTCATTCTAGACGATGACATGGAAGCATAAAGATTGGCGATTTTACGGGAAAATAAGTAGTTCTGTGTTTGGAAGAAGAATGACACAACACTGTGATTAAAGCTTTTTAGAGACGGTAATTTTCTAAATTTATTTTTTTGCTAAATGAGTAAGAGAAATAGAGCCATGACAGCACACACCCAGAATCCTTAGCCGAGACCCAAGTAGTGCAAGTCCAAGCCCAGACTGAACAACTTACCAAGAGCCTTTCTCAAAATTTAAAGCCCACAAAAGGAGCTTTGTGGAGTTCAGTGTAAACACCCGGAACTCAGTCCTCCTACCACGAAGCGAGGGGAGGGGGAAACACAGATTTGCTTTTCAAAACACTTACTTGGCCTTATGCTCCTTTTGTGCCCTCTCTTAAAAAGCATTTACTATCCCTGATGGGGAATTTGTAACTCATGGACACAGTGGGCAGCCGAGAAGGGAAGAAACTGCTTCATTTAACAGTAAAGTGGTGGTCACTGCATGGTGAGCACCTCGTTTGTAAGCGGTGGTGGTTACGATGGGCTGATAGTAACGACTGTTTTTATTGTTTTTAAATTTAAACATAACATTTATTCAGCATATATTTTAAACAAGCTCATTATAATTAAAACTGGCCTTGCCTTACCAATGATTTAACAGTGTCAGAGAGCGAAGGAATTGTCCAGGTTCCTTGGTGAGCTGAACTCAGTTATCTCGACTCCGTATGTATATTTGGCTGTGCCACAAAATAACATCAGTGTCTGTGCATAGGGGAGGTTGATGGGACATCACAGTGATGGGACAGAGGGATGTTGGCCTCGGATAGGTGGGATAAGCTAAATGCTGGGTGACTGCTAAGCTCTGTTTCAGGTAACTTTTCCTTTGCACCTGAGGTCACTTTTACTTTTTATCTAGTTAATTTCATCCTGTGTGCTGTGTGCCCCATTTTACCAACCAATGAAAGTTTGTTTACTTCTGCAGCAGCAGAGCTTTAGAGAGAGCTGTCACTTTCTTTATTTCTATTTTATTTAAGCAAGACTTTGACATACTAAGATTTCACTACATCCAAGGCTGGATGGTGAGCACCTCATTTGTAAGTGGGTATAAATCCTACCTTTTATTTGAAGGCTAGAGAAGATTTGGGTGAGAACGGAAATACTGTTTCTACAGCCATCCCAAATCTCACTTAGGGCTCTCTGTAAATGAGTAAGTTGAGGGGACTAGACTTGCTGAGTTCAGGTAGACAGATTTATTTATGCCATTTAAAAATTTTCATATAAGTAAGTAATCTGATACCAATTGCACATACCTTATGCCTTTTGATGATGTTTAACTGCCACCTGGTCCCCTGCATTTTGAAACTATTAATCTAAACAACCGGCTTGCCACAAGCACCGGACTGGAAATGTCCATTGTCAGAACTGAGCGGTGAGACGTAAGCAGGCATGCTCTCTCTCCAGACGACCAAAAATGTAAAAAGTGTAGGTATGCATGTATCCCTGTAACATCACGCCTTTAACTCTTCTTGGAAAATGCACAAAAGAAATAAGTGAGTCAAATGGAATTTCTGTTTTTAGTGTTTTGAGAAATCTCCACACTGATTGCTATAGTCCTTGTACCAAAGTACATTCCAGTGAATAGTTTCTTTTTTCCCTACACATCCTTTAACAATTGTGATTTATATATATATATATATATATATATATATATATATATATATATATGTATGTATAGTACTGGGGATCGAACTCACCACTACACGCTTGCAAGGCAGACACTTATGCCACTGAGCTAAATCCCCAGCCCTATATTATTTCTTAAAGAAGCCATTCCTTCTGTAGTTAAAAAGGAATCTCACTGGTGTCTTAGTATGCATTTTACAAGGCTCAGTAATTTTGGATCCTTTTTTCTCATTTACTTATTGTCATTTGTACTCCTAAGAAGCAGCTATACATTTTAAATGCCCATTTTCGAATAGGTGTTTAAATTTGGAAGGTTTCTTTTAAAATTTTTGTATAGTTCATGTTGTTGTCTTTTATCTGATGAATAGTTTTCAGACATTTTTTCATGCTGTGGCTTGTCTCTGGACACTGTTTTCCTTTCCTTTGTTATATAGAGGTTTTTAAATTTGATGTCATTTCGTTTGTTGAGTCTTCGTGCAGCTTTTTGCACAATTAGGATTGTACAATGTCTTTGCCTACACTGAGGTCTTCCAGAGTTTTACCTATTTTGTCCACCAACAGATTAAATGTTACTGTTCTAACACTTAGATCTTTGATCCATTATTGTTTTATTTCAGTGCATGGTGAGAAATAGATGTGTAGGATTCATCAGTGACATGCGGAAAGCCAGTTTTTCCAGCACCCATTTTTCAGTAGGGGGAAATATATTTCTTCTTTGAAAGCACTTGATTCCTTTGTCAAAGCATTTGATTCCTTTGTACCTGACTTTTCCTGGAGTTGTTTCTAAATCTTCTGTTTTGTTGTATTGATCGACAAGTCTACAGCTTGGTGATAACATGACGTTTTTATCACTGTAGCTTTGTGGTGTATCTCAGAGTTTGAGATTCTGATGTCTCCTGCCTGTTGTTGGCCTGAATGGCTGCTCTAGGTCTCTTCAGATTCCGCAGGAATATTCCATTGTTTCCCTCAGTTTGATGAGGAATGTGATTAGTATTTGATTGGGATTGTGTTAAATGCAAGTAACAACTTTAGAAGTATAGCTCTTTTGATTCATTGGTTTTACCTATTTGGGAACAGGAGACATCTTTCCACTTTCCAAAGTCTTCTTTAATCTCTTTTTTGGAGCACTGTAGCACTGTGACAGAACACGAGTCGGGGCTGTGATGCTTCTCGCTCGGCTCATTTTGTCCATGACAGCTGTTGCTATTCGTGTCCTCTCCTGTCTCTATATGCAGTCTCTGGGTTGTTTTCGGTACTTCTTTGTGGAACTGTCTTCAGATTTTGATTAGTATTTTCTTACATCTGGATATTCATTTTTATAGTAGCGCTATTGTTTTTTGGATTCAGGGTTTCTCTATGCAGTTCACGCTGGCCTTGAGCTCACTTTGTAGCCCAGGTTAGTCTTGAACTCACCACAACCCTCCTACCTCAGCCTCCCAAGTGCTGGGATCACAGGCGTGCACCACCACAGCTGGCTCTGATTATATCTATGCTGACTATCTTTCTAATCTTTATCCAGAATCACAGGATTCTGGATATTTCTATTTCTCGATGCCACCTCAGTCTCCTTTTCCAGCAGACTGTACTTTTCATAGTAGAGTTTCTCACTACTTTGTTTAGGGTAAAACCTAAGCGTTCAGTTTTCTTCATCTTATTAGAATAGTATTGTTTTGCTAATTGTTGCTTGATGCTTTCACAAATGGTGTACAATAGTTCTACTGGTATTTTTGTTTTGATTTTGTATCATCCTACACTACTGAATGTAGTTATTAATTCTATGATTCTTTGGTTTTTTTAAGATCATCTATGTAGAGAAAAATGTAATTCAATTTCTTAATAATGATAATTTGACTGTTTCCTTTTCTATCTATATCCCTCATATTTCATTCTCTTCCACAATGGTTCTGGGTAAAATCTTAAGGAGTACATTAAACAGGAGTTCTCAGAGGGTAGCTCCATGTCTTCTTAATTTTTGAGGAAATGCTTTCAGTGGTTTCCCACTTAATGTAATATTGCCAGTAAGTTTCTCATAAATGACTTTTACTAGACATAATGAAGGTCATTCGATACCTATTTTTTAAACATTTTGCATCATGACTGAATATCGGATTTTATTAAAAAGACTTTTTGTCTACTGACATAAATATGTGATGTTTTAATTCTTTTGTTAGTCATACTTTTTTCAGAGTAGGAAAAATCTATTGAAAGGCAGAAAAACTTCCATCTATGAGAAACAGAAGAGGGCCTGGAAAGTGATTTGCCTGACAACCTCAAATGTCACAGGTGTCTATTGAGAAAAACGATAGGGTGTCAGGGGTTCATGGTGGAACAGAACTATAATCAGCCAATAAGATTACAGGTATAGTCACTTAGGTAGTATTGATCCAACAGGAAGTCACAAGGTGGGTGTGAGGTGGGACAAAACTTTGGCAAAACAATAAGATTATAAAAAAAGTATAGCCAAATAGGTAATACTGACTAAATGGTCATCAAATTGGGAAGCAAGTCATGTAGCATGTGCACTGGGGACAGAGGAGGACTTTCCAGGGAGGGGTGGGTTAAGGAGGTGATTGATGACTATTTAGAAAGCTGATCACGGCTGTCCAACCCTAGGCACAGTGTGTGGGTGTAGCCATTCCTCTTCACTTGAAGTGTGGCCTTGACTGAAGCACCTCCAGCCTCAGCCCTCTTCTGCACTGACCTTCCCAGGACCCAGCCCTGTCAAGCTGCCTATAACATTTCCAGAACTGAAGTATCTGTAATATTGCCTCCCTCTGAAGAAGTATCCCCTGAGTGCAGTTACAGGATAAAGGGAAAAGCTGCTAATCTAGCCGCCTGGAGCTGAGTAAGGGATGGCTGCGGTCGGGCGCCTTCTCCAGAGAGTTCATCCAGCAGGCCTTAGCCAGGTGCCATGCTGTGGTTTAACACTTAGAAACTCTATGCAAGACTGATCTGGCTGGTCCTGGTAGAAGGAGTCTAGCGCATTTGTCTTTGTTTTTATCTACATGATCATTTGCAGTTTGGCAGCTGTTACTCAAGAATAACAAAATTTTCAAGAAATTGGAGCTTGTATAATCAAAGAATGAGCATCAGTATGGAAAGGCAGGTTGGGGAAAGAGCCAAGTCCAGAAATTGTTCCTTATGGACTGGAAGAGCAAAAGTATCTCGCTGGCTCTTGAACGCCTCTAATGATATAGGTTATCTATAAGTCTGCTGTGTTGTTATGTGTCTTCCAGTTTTAGCTGTAATAAGAATGAGAGTTTTGGTTTCTTTCAAGGACAATTTGAGGTAAAGAATTTAAACACTATTGTTAACATTCTACCAATTTTTACTGAAGTTTTCTTAATTACCCCTAACAGTGGTCAGCAACTGGGGTAGTGAAACTGCCAGAAGGGGTCAGAAGTTGATGTCTTTTTGTATATAGCTTATTATTATGGCATTGTTTTGATACATCTTTTGGTTATGCTTTTCTGCTGAGTGTTAAAGACAAAGTTAAAGTGAGACCTGTGTTAATTAAAATTAATCTCTTATTGTTTATCAGGATCAGTTAAATCTCAGGCGCGAGCTTGGAACCATGTGAAGAGCCTCTCCGCTCCTCTGTCAGTGTCAGCCATCAGGGTGAGTCACGGCCTTGATGGGCCATGTTGCTTTCTGTGAAAGCATGGGGGACGTTTTCCTCTTTGTGACCTTCCTTGGGCACACTGTGTGCTTGTTGACTCTTCTCCTCTAGGGTCCAGAAATCTCCTTGCTTGGGAATTTGGTGACTCATCAAAGTTGTAAGATTTTCTAAAGCGGTTCCTTGGGGTCCTAGGTTCCTACTGATCTTGGAGGGTTAGTGCCAAAATATTGAATGTCCTCAGCCCATTTATCTTTCTAGTATTGGTCTAGTTACTGAGCACCCAGAAGAGAAGATCGGTGACATTAGCATTGTAGTGGAAGCCGTGAGTGTAAGTATTATAATTTTATCTGAATGTAAAGCATAGCCAAAAGACTGCGATTTCCCTGTGCCAAAGCAGTCAGCGTCATCTTTAGGGGAGCGACGAGTGAGAGGAGTTACTCCCTACTTATGCCAACGACCTAAAATGCAGACAAACTTGGACTAAAAGTTATACATATATTTTTGAGAGCTGCAGGTTTAAATCTAGACCAGTTATTTAATATGATGTAGGGATAAGTGAAGAACAGCTTCATGCTGGTAAAGTGACAGGGAGGGGGAATGTACCGTTCCAGAAGCCTAGTCCTGAAGTTCAGCAGCCACGCAGGAGAGCATTGCCTTGGATCAAACAGTGTTGTGAAATGTGTTATTTCTCAGGTGCAGGGCAGTGAGGAAGAGAAAGACGAGCAACTCCAACTAGGGCACATGAATTAAATCCTAGACATCTGAAGTTCAGAGACAGAATCAGGAGTTTTCCAGGGTGGATCATTAATCCTTAGCAAAACAAACCTCTAAAGACAAAAATTAGGCTGACTCCAAATGCTATGCCAAACAGAAAATGAAACCAATCACCAAAAGTCCTGACTTGCTACTTTTTAACCTTTTGAAAGAGAATGATAGAGGCAGGGCATGGTGGCTCATGCCTGTAACCCCAGCACTCGGGAGGCTGAGGCAGGAGGATCATCTCAAGTTCGAGACCAGCCTGGGCTACAAAGTGAGCTCAAGGCCAGCCTGAACTGTATAGCGAGACTCTGTCTCAAAAAGACAAAAAAAAAAAAAGACAAAAAAAAGAGAAAGAGAATGATAGAAAACAAAAGTATTCCAATTATATTGTTCATGGCTTAGATTCTAATAAATGGTTCTGAATCAAAAGTTCTAAAATCCCAGGCTGACAAAGAGACCTGTCACCTCCTGGGAAACACAGAAGCAGGTCATAGTCCAGAAGAAATCTCAGCCCTAGGACAAAGACTCTTTTGAAACATTTGGGGTTTTCTACCCAGTTAACACAGTCAATTTTTATAGCAGAACTGACTAGGCTGTATTTCAATCTACTCAGAAAGTATATCATTGCATATTTGTAATACAGTCAAGAAATTCACAGATTGAAGTTTATATCCATTTTCTTTCATTAGAAATCAGTGTTGTAAGTGTAAGATCACATCTCCTCAGTCTAGTTTATAGAACTGAGTGAGTCCTCTGAAGACCTCTGTCCTCCACTCATCACAACTCTCTTTTTAGTATTGCCACTGTCGAAGGAAACGAACTGCACCAGTCAGACTAGGAACACTAGGAAATTCAGCAACTAGTCCAAATGTAACAAATACAAACCAGGAATACAATGTCCCATTAAAGAAGCATCATAAACTTTCCATGATTTTTTAGTATCTGTGCTGCTGATGCAAGGGCACCTCCCCATGTTTTTAACTTAAATTTATCATTATTTTAGCGAAATTATATGACACAAACCATGAGCAGTTGTAAGTAATGGACAAAGACATATAAAAATTTGAAGCATAAAAGTTTTGATTACCTAAGTGAATCACAATCCAGAATGTATGAAACAAAAGTAAACTCTTACCTCCATCCAATTATCTCAGTGGAAGACCTCCAAATCATTTAGGAGAAAGAAACTTCCAACCTATTGGATGTCAATAACCCTGAGTTCATGTTCTCTAAAATTGAGGAATGAGCGGGGTGTGGTGGTGCACACCTGTAATCCCAGCATTTGGGAGGCTGAGGCAGGAGAATCTCTGTGAGTTTGAGGCCAGCTATAAAGTAGTTGACAGCCAGCCTGAGCTGTACAGTGAGACCCTGTCTCAAAAAGACAGCGCATAAGTAAATAAATAAAATAAAAAACTGGTGGTTAAGAGTAGCAAGAATTTATTGAAAGGAAGAGAAGCTGCTAAGAAACAGATGGAGGACCAGAAAGTGGGTTGCCACTGTTTGTCACAATTTTATTCCTATTTGTTGTGATTTTCATAACTTTCTACCTTACACTAACTTTGGATGTGCATTGTTCCTGTTTTTATAGGACCTTGAGGCTGCATCATGATGTTATTTACATGGACTCATTCTGTATTTCTGAAGTGACATTTATAACAATCAACTACTCAACTTGCCTGGTGTGTTCACAAGTTTATTGTGTTTTGCTTTTTTTTTTCATTTCATAAACTCAGCACTATTGACACCCAACACGTTGGAAGTTTCTTTCTCCTGTATGATTTGGAGGTCTTCCAGTGAGGTAACTGGATGGAGGTAAGAGTTTACTTCTGTTTCATAGATTCTGGATTGTGACTCACTTAGATAATGCAGGGATTTGCATCTCTTTTTTCTTCATTTTTATAAGGTTCTCTAAGAGATTATTCATTTCATTTATTCTTTCAGACAAACAGCTCTCTGATTATTTGTTTTCTTTTTTGGTATTTTGGTCTCAATTTATTCTTGCTACTTTTGTCTTTATACTTTCTTTATGCATCAGATCTTTGAATTTGGATTTCTCTTGTTTTGCTAGAAACTTGAGATGCATAATTATTTATGTGAACACACTTGGATTTTCTAATGTGGGCATTTACCACTTAAATTCTTCCCTCTTAGGATTACTTTCACTGTGTCCTATCTGTTCTATTATGTTGTACTGGTATTATAATTTGAATCTAGGAACTGTCTAATATTTTCTTTAATTTTTGTTGTGACTAATTATATATGCAAGATCATATTTTTAATTTTCCATGTGTTTTCATAGTTTCTATAGTTTTTGACATTGACTTAATTGTCCTGTTATCTGATAATATGCATGCAACAATTTTGATTCTACTATATTTATATAGGAATGCTTTATGGGATACTATATGACCTATTTTGGAGAATTTCTCATGTGGTGCACAAAAGAATATGTATACTTTGCTCATGGTGGTCACTCTGTAGATAGCCACTAGGTCCTCTTGTTCAAAAGCTTCCTTTGACTCTGATATTTCCTTTTACTTTTTTGTCAGGTTGATCTGTTCATTTGTGGCAGTGGGTTATTGAAATTCTGCGTTTGATTTTCATGTGCAGCAGTGTTATATTGGTGAAAGTTGGTGCACTGAGGTTTAGTGTATAAATGTTTGCAATTGTCATCTCTTCTCATTTACTTCTATCTTTAACTAAGGCAGTGAATTTCTTTATGTCTTCTAGTTAGTTTTGGCTTAAAACTCATTTTATCTGTAACTCAGATAGCTATTCCTGCCATCTTCCACTTTCTTGTTGTGTGGAATATTGCTTTTAATTCTTTGACTTTTAATCTGTGAATTTCATTTAGAAGTATATGCTTTCCTTGCATACCACACATGCTTGGGTTTTGTTTCTTACTCCATTCTGTCATTCTATGTCTTTTGATTTGGGAATTGACATTCTTTGTGTTGAGACTTATTATTGACTGGTATGGAATTCTTCCCATCATTACATTGGGTTCCTGTTTCTTATTTCCTTAATTATTTCTTTATATTCATTCTTTTTATTTATTCTCCTTGTTGGCTTTCCTGTTTCCTTATAGAATAGCCTTGGTAATTTTTTTTGTAACAGTGTTAGACGGAAATGAATCTCTCTAGGTGGCCCTTGTAGAAATATCACTTCTTCATCATTTGTGAAGGAAACTTTTTGAGGATAGATAACTTGGATTTGGAAGTTGTTATCTTATAATGTTTGAAACACTTTCTTGTAGTATCCTGACCTTCATGGTTTGTGTTCAGAAGTCTAGTGTAATTCTAATGGGTTCACATTTAACAGGAATTTATAGCTTTCACTAACAGCTGTTAAGATTTTGTTCCTGTGGAACCAAGCAACCAGCTCACCACCCTGGTAAGTGGCTGTGGCCTGGCAGGCTGTGGCGGCCCCAGGGCGAGAACCACCAGTGTCTCCTGAGATCCACACCATGTTGGAACTTAGAGCACTGGGAAACCAAGAAACTAGCTCACTGCCCTGGTAAGTGGCTGTGAGCCTATTGGAGTGTGGGCTGAGAATCAAACATCCCACCCACCCCCTGTTAGTAAATGGGAACCAGAGGTCTGAGAAGCTCTTGGGAGGTTGACCATATGCAGTGTATCAAATAGGGGAGATTTCCTTCTATCATTTCTTTGAAGGTAAATATTGTTATCATTGTTTTGCTTTGTTCCAATTAATTGTACTGCTCTATTCAATATTCTGTTTTGATAAGTTCTATAATGTTCTGTATTTCCTTTGATTTTGCTATACCTGGTTGAAAGAACAACAATCGTCAAGAAAGCAAGATATACTATGGTACCTATTACTGTTATCCCGGTAACCTGCTGTGAAGTCCTGTACCAGTTTCACTGCAGTGTCTCAATTGGCTTTGTTCTGTCTTGTTCTGTTGTGTTTTACTACCTTCAAAATAATAATAAAAAGATAACAAAGTAACAAAATACCTCCAAAAACTCCCAACTCAACCAAAGCTGATCAATGGGGAATGGATGAGGAGAAACTCAAAAACAAAGCAACAGAATTATATAAGGTGATTAAAAAGAAAATAACAACAAAACTGATCAGTAAGGTACTGAGTAAGCTGAAAGTGCTCTCAAGGATATAACTGCATGTATGTTTAAATGTGTAGGATTGATAACCGTGTTGCTAAGTTTTTGTTGGATCATCGAACAGAACTGTTTGCAGTCTGACTGTTTGAATGTCCACTTTGTATGTTTTCATTTTGTAGCTTGAACAAATATATCTATGAAGACAATATATAATTTATCAACTAGTGATTTCTTATTATTTTTTGAAATTCTGTATTGTTTCTACCCTTTTTTCTGTTTTGCTTTTTTTCCTCTTTAAATAAAAATTTTAAAAAAGATTTTGTTCCTATGATGAACCCCTGCAATTTAAGTACTATGTGATGAGGAGTAGACTTCTTTTCATCCTGGCTATTTAGTGTTTAGTATGCCTCTTTTATCTGTATATTTATTCCCTATAGTTGGGAAGTTTTCTGCTTTGATTTTTTTTATTTATTTAATGAAAGAAAGAAAAAAACAAAACAGAAAAAAAGGTGAATACAGAATTCAAAAAGAAAAAAGAAAAATTAACCCTAAGGGATTGCTAGTTGATACATTACATACTGTCCTATTAGAAATAGTTGTTCAAGTTATAAAGTCAAAGCATAAAAAGTGGATAGACACTCAAACATTGACAGTGCAAACCATTCTGTTCAATGATCCAACAAAAATTTAGTAATTTGGTCATCTATTTTTTTTTTTGGTACTGAGGATCGAACTCATGACTTTGTGTTTGCCAACCAGGCAGTTATGCCGCTAAGCTAAACCCCCGGCCCCATGGTCATCTATCTTACACACTTAAGCATACATACAGTTATATCCTTTAGAGAACTTTCTTTCCCTTTATTTTTATAATATCTATTATACATTTTGGATCTTATTTCTTTTTCAGTTTTTATTATTTTTTACACTAGAGAGACAATGTGGTATTTACTAATGTGAGTCTTGTTTATTTCATCTAGGAAATAAACACATGATAATTTCATTATACTCACAGAAGTAATAGAAGAAAATTTCCCAAACATGGGAAATGGATCTGGCAGGCAGATAAATGAGGCATATAGGACCCCATCTAGCCATAACCAAAGTAAATCTACACCCAGACATATAATAATCAAGATCCCAGAAATTTAGCACAAGAATAAAATATTGAAAGCTGTTAAAGAAAAGAGAAAGATCACCTATAAAGGAAAACCAATCAGAATCACAGCAGACTATCAACACAAACCATCAAGTCAAGAAGAGTTTAAAGTTTTCAAACCCTGAAAGAAAACAACTTCCAACCCAGATTGATCTAACCTGCAAACTATCTTTCAAAATTGATGGAAAAATAAGATACTTCCATGATAAAGAACAACTGAAGGAATTCATGACTACCAAACCAAACCTATAGAGAGTGCTAAAGCATATTCTAGAGAGAGATAAAGATGACCATGGTTTCAGGAACAGCAGCAGAGGATGATCACCAAAGAAGACAGGCAACTAAATGAAGGGAAAAGTGGAGGGCCAACAACAGGAGGATAGCAGGGCAGAGACAAACCAATGTGTGCTGGTTGTAACCATTAATGTAGATGCCTCAGGTTAGCAATAAAAAGAAATACAGGGAGAGTGGGTCATGAAACAAGATCCATCGATATACAAGATCCATCGATATACTGTATACAAGAAACACATATAACTGGAAAGGCAATTCATAGACTGAAAATCACAGAAGAGAAAACAATTGTTCCATGTGACAGGAGACCCCCCAAAAAGCAAGAGTAACTTGCTCATCAACTGAAGAGTGGATAAGAAAGATATGGTATTTCCATGCAGTGGAAAGCTACCCAGCTATAAGGTAGAATAATCTCGAGGCTCTTGTAGGTAAATGGACACAACTGGAGATCATGTTCATGGGCAAAACAGTTTGAACTCATACAAAAATCCTAGCATAAGAAACAGAAGGAGTTAGTTAGCATAAGAAATAGAAGGGATCCAAAAGCAAACTAGTTATTTTAGAGTGATAGGGGAGGAAACACCTGGGAGGGAAAGGTGAAAACTAATGTCAATTTCTTATTGTCTTATCTTGAACTCTTGCATTTTTACACAATTTTGTTAGGTTTGGTGTAATTCTGTCTTGTTTTGTTAGATTTTATGCTGTCAGATGGTAGGGGCATCTATTTTGAATATAATTGGATGTATTATGGTAAGCATGATTTCCTATTATATTGCTTTGAAGTCTTATAATGACTTCACTCATTTGTTTGATTGGTTGCATTGTTTTGTTTGATTTTATTATGATGGTATGAATAGCTATTTTGAAGAAAATAAGACATTACGGTAGCCATTGCTGATTTACTATTATCTTGCTTTGAAGTCCTACCATGCTTTTGTTCTTCTGTTTTGATTGGTTCTATCCAGTTGTGGCATATTTATTATGTGTGATGGTATAGACATATTTTTTGAGGAAAATGAGATATTATAGTAGCCATTGTTCATTTCCTATTATTTGGTTTTGAAGTCCTGCAATGCTTTCATTCTATTTTGAATGGTTTTATACTATTTTGCTATGTTTGATATTATTTTGTGTAACAGTATGTGCAACTATTTTGAAGAGAAGAGACATTATGGTAGCTACTGTTTATGTCCAGTTGTCTTGTTGTGAAGTGCTACCTTGCTTACGTTGTTCTGTTCTGATTTGCTTTTTCTGTCCTCTTTTGTTTTATTCTCTTTAAACTAAAAATAAAAGAAAACCTGGTAAGATCTAGAAAGCCAACAGAAAAGTGCTTAAACGGAATCATCATTATGTGAAGTGAGGTTTTCATTATTAAAGAACAGGGCCTTGAATAAAAGTTCTTGGGTGACAATCTACCTTTTCAACTCAGGCCAGCCAGGCAATTTATTTCCTCCTCAATATGGACACAGAGAGGGCAATGGGTTAGGAGCCAATCAGCGATGAAGAGGCGGGCTGCATGAACTGACCAATCAGATGAGTCGGGGTGGGCGGGGACTTCCGCTGTCATGGTTTCCTCACTTACTACTAGACTGAGATTCCTCCCTACGCTGTCCCGCCTTCTGGAACTTCTACCAGCTGCAGGCCGCGTGGGAAGGATTGGGGGACACCGGGAAGCCTCGCAATGGTGATGCTGGGGACGAAGCCGGGGAAGGGATGGAGTCGGGCTGAGGTGTGAGAGGAGGCGGCCGGCACCAGCTCTGGGGAGCTGCAGCCCCCTGCCGAGCTCCGGACCCCGAGGTCCTCCTGGGCTTTGGCGCTTCTGCCGCTTTCCCCTCGGCTGGGTCCGGGTCACCGCCGTGTTCCGTGAGCCCCGTCCCCACGGGGACCCTGCCCGCCCACGGTGCCGTGTCGTGTGGCCCAGCACAGCCTCAGCAGTGTGGGGAGAGCAGGACTAAACTCAGGAATTTGGCTCTGAGCTACTTATCACCCGTTTCTTTTTTAATTTTTGAGACCTGATATTTCTCAGTTGCGCAGCCTAGGGAGGGCTTAAGATGTGTCCAACTCCTTCACAGCTGAGAAAACAGGC